>BQKZ01000488.1:43795-91556 GCA_036244855.1 Temnopleurus reevesii | reverse complement strand
CCATCTTCAACCAACCAGGAACGTGCATTTAGGATTTGCGTTTAATTTTCTGTGCTGTGTTTAAATGCAACTTTTAATGCAATGTCCCTAAAACATCACGGAAAGTTGGCCAGAAAAAGGAAAACCTTTTTAAATGGGGCTTCGTTTCTCTCGAATTGAGACCCTGTTCAATGTCTCATTGTCTTGTCTTACCTCAATTTTTTTCTAACAATCTATGCCATGGGTTTGCTTTATTTTTTTTTTGTCCTTTGTAGATGCCCCTTTGGTTGTGTCCTGATTGTCGGCGCACTGTGGAGGAGGAAGAGGCAAATTCCACCAAAAATTTTGATCCCTCAGCGATCGGGGTAAGTTCTTTTTTATCATTATCCCTCCTTCGTTGCTGTTGCAAGGAAGTTGCTAGTCAATTGAAATTTTGAAACAAGTCATCTGATTGGATTGTGGTTTGAGCTTTTAAAGGCACCCATTACAAAGTGATTGTGATTGGAAGATCAAGTGCAGGTTAGCTTCAAGTTGCTGTTGATTGCAACTTTTCTGCAACTTCCTACTCTTCTTAATTTAATAGTTTAATCTTCACTAATCAGGAAATACAATACACCACAATTTGCAATTGATTAAATAGGGGACAAAATGATGAACAAAAATAACAATAGTAAGAAAAACACACACATAAATATTTAGATTTCAATAAAAAAGCAATTGAAACCAGAATTTTTCTTGTACTGGTCCAAACATTTATTTTAGAACAATGACACTGAATGGGAAAGGAGTTTGTGATCATAACAATTATTCACAGTGTAAATGGATGATCACGGTGTTTAATTACTCTGCAAGGCTTTTGTTTTGAGATGCCATCTATTTGTTGTGATTGTATTTCCTCTTGAAACAATGCAATCAGCTTTCATTCTCCACTGAAACAGTCATGCACTATTACAGATAAAAAGGAAAAAATAGTCTCTGCTCTTCATATATTTCATGCCCTACTCTGACATTCAGGAAGTTAGTTTGACACTATTTATAGTTAGTAATCAGGGAGTCACAGCGTCAGATTTCCCTTTTCTTTCTCTGATTGGGAGGTTAAAAGCTCCTAATGTTGTTCAAGTAGGTGATGAGTCAACTCCTATAGATGCCCACACGAGGCCAATCCCCAGTTGTAAATTCCTGAACATTCCCTCAAAACTACATACAGTACCATTTTCAAGTGTTTAGAACTATCGATTTGATGGAAATATTATGTAAGCTCTAAATCAAGTGGTTTTCTGTTAGCTGATCTGTAGTTAGTAAAAAACTTTTATCCAGTATAGTTTTACTTTTTATTTGCTACACCCTGTTGAGATACTATGGACACAAGTGTTTAAAACTGAAGTGCATGGCAAAAAAAAAGATGAATACAAATAGAGAGAGAGTGAGAGAATTTTTTTGGTAAGAGAAAAAGGAAAAAAAAAAGAGAAAAAAAGCAAGTAGACTGCTTTCAGTTTGAGGACCTCTGTTTCATCTATACTTGAATGCCATTCGAAATTATGTCTTGTAGAAATTTTTATGTGGACATGGAGATGGGCAAGATGTTATTTGTTTTCATGAATCTTGAAGTTTGTTTACTTGTATCTTATGACTAGTATTCATCTTAAACATTATCATACCCATAATTTATTGGTATATTCATTGAAAGTCCAGGACCCTGTTTATTACATAAAAAGTTGCGTTTAAGTGCAACTCAGAAAATTTAACGCAACTCCATTTTAAACCAATCAGGAGCGCGTATTTGAGACTTATGCTTAATTTTCTGAGTTGCATTTAAGCGCAACTTTCTATGCATTAGGGCTCAGGTCTGAAGAAAGATAGAATTAACAAATAGTGAAAGTGAGAGTTGTATGAATTTTCAAAATATTTGTAGTCTCCCGATTTCGGACCTTGAGTTGACAATTTCGCCAGTATCTTTGTAATTTCGTAAAATTCTTCATTTTTTTTATTCTTGATTTTAAGAAAACTAACTACTGATAAATCTTGAATCATTGTTTTTTAAACTGTGTACCATAAAACAGGGCAGTTATGAACACAATGGATTATATATGGACAAAACCTTAATAAATAAGTTTAAGAATCCTTTCTAGAGGTGGATGACTATGGGCTCTGTTCTGGGCTTGACCTTTCACTGTGTGAAAGCAAATAGAAACAGATTTATTTGAAAAAAAATTTGCCACTGTTCACTCTTGATTGATGATACATTTCATAAATGATGTTTTCTGTTGAGCCTTGAGCATCAGAACCTGGCGGATACCGGCGCTATATAAGTATTCATATTATTATAATGTCTAATTTGTCCAATTCTAGGAGTTGCTTCTACCTTCCACCCTCCCCCTGATCACGGGTCTCCATAACCTTGAGGGTGCGTTCAGCAGCTCCTCCGGGATGGCGGGCGACTCGACCTCCATCGTAACCAGCGTCAGTGGAGGTAAATCAGGCAGCGGAGGAGGAGGTGGGGCCGGGGATGGGCCGTGCCAGTGTGAGCCGTGCAGGGAGCGGCGGGAGATAGCTGCTGAGCAGGAGCACTCGAGGCAGCAGCTAGGGGAATGCTGGACGGAGCTTAGTCATCTGGTTCGCTGCATCTATTGGGAGGCTGGAACCTCTCTTACGGGTACGTTTACTCAAGAATTGTAAAACAGGTGTCTGGGATATTTTCTGGTTCAAGTATATTTTTTAATAGTTGTTAGATGTCAACGTGAAGACCCATGACGATGTTGATGCCGATGATACGGATGATTATGATGAAGATGATGATGATTGTGGCGGTGATGATGATGATAATAATGTTTCGTTATAATGGTAGTGATGGCGATAAATGATAATGATGATGCTGATGTTCATGATGATGATGATGATGATGATGTTGGTGGTTATGATGATAATGTTTCGTTATAAGGGTAGTGATGGTGGTGGTGATGATGATGATGATGATGATGATGATGATGATGATGATGATGATGAGGATGGTGATGATGATGTTGATGTTAAAGATGGGGTGCTGGAGAGGGCTTAGTCATCTGGTTCGCTGCACCTATTTGGAGGCTGGCACCTCCCTTACAGGTACATTTACTCATTGTAAAAGGAGGGTATTTAGGTTACTCCAGGGGATAATCTCAGAATAATATATATATTTAAAAGTTGTATACTGCCAGGTACATTCTACCCAAAGTTGCGTGAGATGTAAGAAATTTTAAAAAATGACGGAGGTGCGGTTAATTATGCAAAAGTTATATCTACCAATGGAGGCATTTTTCTCTGACAATTCATTTGCAACCTCCATGTAGAGTTTCAAATACAAACATTTCAATTACTTGAATTGATTTCTTACTAAAAATTTGTGAAGTACCCAAAGTTGAAGGATGAGATAGATATTTGAGTCAAGTGATTTTGATTGCTTCAATAGCATTTAAATGGTTATAAACCAACCAACGTTTTTTGCGAAACTAAAGCGTGTTTATTTCCCAAAATTGAAGTGCAAGAATTGTATTTGTGTTTATTTCCCAAAATTGAAGTGCAAGAATTGTATTTGTGAGGGTATCTTTGTAATATTCTTGTATGTTCATCATTGGAACAATGGGACATGAATCTTCATTAATTTGGTGATATTTTTTGTTGGCGATGCAGAAATAATGGATGCACTTTATTATCTTGTTTGTAGGCTTAATTTTATTGCTGTATTTCATGTTGCTTCTGTACTTAATTGTCTTATGTGTTTTGTAATTGGCAATTTCAGTATTTTCAATTGTACATATGCAAGAACTTGTCCTTGATTGAAACATCTTTATGATTAAAACGTGCTGGTACCTCTTCTACGACCTTTCCTCAGAAGAAAATAGTTACTATGCCAGTCACCGAAGAATCCATAATTTCATAGTACTTCGAAAAATGTGCATGGTATATTTGATTTATATCCTACACAAGTAAACCGAAATGATGATCAAATTTATATCCTACTTATACTCTGTTTGTGAAATGAATTCCTCTAAATTATCAACCTCTACGAGATTAAATCTCGGTTCATTGGCGGTTGATTTCTCCACTGGGCGCCGCCATTGTTGTTTATGTTTCGACGACCTTTATCTCGATATCGCGGTATCGATAGCTGAATATCCAGTTATCGTAAAAAATGACGTCAGAATAGTAACATATCGAAAACTATTCAGAGGATGGCATCACGCCATATCCATTTTATTTCATGGTGAAAATATTTTTAATCACATGACTGCTCCTTGACCAATGGCAATGGATACAATCTTTTAAGTAGGATGTAAAAGTGTATATGTGCATCGTACAGAGTCTAAATTTTTATGATCACGAGGAAATTATTGTGAATGAAATGATAATTTCATCAATTCCATAGGTTAGGAGAGCACCACCGGACTGAGCTTACCACGAATGCAGGAGCATTATTTTTCTTGATAATTCTACTACACAGTCCCGTGAAAAACCTGGTTTTCTTTCTCTTTTTTCAGTGAATCATTCCTCTTTTTTTCATTATATGGTTGGGAGGCCTGCATTTATTCGCTCTATCGTCTTCTCTATACATTATGTGCTATAGGTGAGGAGAGCACTACCAAGCTGAGCTTACCACGCATGAAGGAGCTCGTCCATCGGCTGTGTGCCCACGACCCCCACCTGCTCTACATGAGGCTGGAGGCGGAGGTGGAGGATTTCATCAAGGAGATGAGGGAAAGGCTCCTCAAGCAGCTGGAGGCTGGCTTCCGAACCCCTCCACTCGCCAAGCAGTTCATCACCATGCTCCTGGAGGAGTATGCGGCGCTATGCTCGGCAGCCCAGACGCTTCTCGCCATCCTCGAAGAGCTTGTGAGTTTAGATATGCTTGATGTATTACTCTGTTCTAAAACACCATCCCTTCATTATTTTGTTTTGTGTATTACTTTAATAGAGTTCAACACTTCTTGATAGGACGCCTATTCTCAAAGTTATTATAGAATGGGTCTAGATTATCCAGCCATCTTAATTCTTGAAGTGATTTTATAATTGATTGAACGACATCCATTTTTGTCCCCTGTCAATAAGTAAGATTTTATCGTATCCATTAGGATTTTTTTTTTTACATGAACAGCATAACAAAAGATTTTGTCAATCCAAATGTAAGACATCTCATATCCAAAGTCCTCTTTCAGTGACATCAAATGACATCCCAATGAGGACCTGTAACAGCTTTAGAGTCTAGGTGTGCACTCATCTTAATTCTAGATTCTGTGATTGCATTGACTCATAGATGAATCACTCATTCATAGATTTTACATAAAAACTAATTCACCATTAAATGTACATATCACTTTTTCTAATGCAGGAAAAAGAGCATCTGCACAAATTCAACCTGACGTGGCCTCTCCACAACAAGCACCTATTCCACGCCCTCATTTACATGGAGCCCGGTCTCCATGACAACCTGGGTACGCTGATCAAGCAGCTCCGAGCCGTAGCAAGTCAGAAGGAGCCGTACCATGAAGAAAGCTATTCAAATCTCCTCCAGAGGTAACTATTTTGTTTGATAAAACCACTTCTTTAATGTGGGTATCTGACAATAATCTAGAGGGTCTCCAACTTCTCCTAGCTCTTTATTTTTGTTGGCGGGTGTGAGGGTATTTTTCCAATCTATCGCATAACCTAAAATATTTTGGATAGGTTCAGAAAAAAATATTATTCAAACTGAAAATATAGAAGTGCGCCATATAGTTATGAGCTTTATTGGATGATAAATGTGTTGTCAGTAGCTCATTGATTTTGAATCATATTTATATAATAATCCACCCCCTGATATGGAAAGTTCAAAAGGTAGATGCCAGACAAAGTACATTCTTCTGGTCCTCTCAGTTGGGGAGGGGGAGGTGCACAGCATTGTATGTTTTCAGTAGAAATAAAATTTTTGGAGCAAGCACAAATGATTTCTAATACTTCTCTCATCTGCATTTTCTTGTATGCACAGATATCTCCAGTTTGACAATGATATGTCTGTGGTAGCTGTAGTATGGAGGGATTGTCAGCAGCTGATAGAAGACTACACAGATGAACAGGTAAGTGCAATCATTGTGTCTTGTTATCATTGTCTTTTGCAATCAAAGTCTTTCACCATCGGTGTATTTTACTTTTAGTTAATGTCTCTAGAAATCAGCGCCTCGTCTTATACTGGTAGATATAATCAACCTTTTTTCCTTTTTACTTGTATAAACAATTGTAGAGTATTCATTTACACTTTTATAATGTCATTTATATTTTTGTCTATAATTATTTGTATGGACATGATGTAAAGTTGCCAAAAAAGGAATCTTATAAATTGATCTATTTTTCTAAACATTATTCATTATCGTGCTGTCTAAATTGTTTAAATTTGCAATGCTTGAATTAGCCTGTCTACCACGAATTCTGCGAACAAAAGCATAGGCCTACCATCTAGAATGTACCCAGTAATTCAAATGTTGTTTTGAACAATTCTTTATCTGCAGAAAGATTTAATCTGCATTCATGTGGTCTGATTTCATTGCTCCATTAGGGCTCTTCTAAACATGTATTAGTTTGGAAGTTAAATTATTTTTTCTCTTATCCCTCAGGAGTTGTATAAAGGGAAAGAAGCCATCAACCGCTCGTGGGATTCTAGCGTGACTACGACGAGGCCCCGCCCACTTTCCTGCGAGGCAAACAAAACGACCAATAGCAGGAACCTCTACCAGTGCCACTCAGCTCTGCTTAATCACATGGCGAATGGAAGCGGGGGTCAAGAGGTCACTACGAACCACAGAGGCTCAACTAAGAAAAAGTAAGATTTTGCATTTATTTTTTATTTGCCAGTCTCTGTCTAGGTGAATCAATTTAGATCATTGTGTTAAAGGAGATTCTTTGATTGCTCAAAGAGATCACAACCAATCACACAGACTCCACCAAGAAAAATGTACACTTGTCATGACATTTCTTAACCAGTCTCTATGCAGGTGAAACCTATAACTTCTTAGTAAATGGAGTTTTGGTAATTGTTCAGAACAATTAAAGAACGAGACATTTTAACAACTCATTAATAATGAAACTGGTCGAATGGAAAGAAGACTTCCCATTACAAAGGCTTACTCATTGAAATTGAGCTTGACATTGTGTGTGATATGCTTCTATTNGATGGTTTATACTGTCATTATCTGTTGTGGTAGTTTCGTGAAGTAAGGAATGATCCTACTGTAAAAAAAGTCCTTTCATGTATACATTAAGATTTATCTCAAATGGAAGCACCAAAGTCCATCGACAATTTAACATTATCGGAAGTGGAATGATATGAAATGCATTTTTGCAAGTCTATTCTTACTGATCAATATGAATATGAGGAATTAAAATTTGTCACATGAAATACATGCAGGATTGTTCAAACTGTATTAAAGTCCATTCGCACTATAGATATCAACCAGTACTGTGGCATATGAAATATTGTATGCAGGAATTCTCTTACAAGTCCATTTGCACTGCGATATTTTATAAACATGAGAAACGTAAATGTGTGTAATGAAATGCATGCAGGAATGCTCAAACTGTATTAAAGTCCATTCACACTATAGATATCAATACTGTGGCATATGAAATATTGTATGCAGGAATTCTCTTACAAGTCCATTTGCACTGCGATATACATGAGAAACGTAAATTGTGTGTAATGAAATACATGCAGGAATGCTCATACCGTATCAAAGTCCATTATTCACACCATGAATTTCAATATCTGGTCTCCGTTGCACAAGTCAATAGTGTGCTTTCGCAATGCGAACAACGTGAGCGTAGCGGCATAAAATCAGCCAGCAATTGGCCGTTCTTGCCTCCCTCTGCTCGCGTTCTCCATAGACCCTAAATTGTCATTTCGCATGTGTGTGGCTAAACGCGGGAGCCCAAGCGAGATCGGTTCAATGAAAAAGCGTTTGGTATGCGATCGCTTATTGACAGATCTAATGTCACGCGATCTTGCGCTGTACGTTTCTCAACAACGCAGGATCGCCAGACAACCGGCCTGGATTTGGGGAAGACGGAGGATTCTCCGTTTTGCACACAAAATTTTGCGCACGAACAGAAATTTAACGGCCTGCGGTGTTCAGAATTGACTTGCGAAAGCCCGGGAATGATGACTTTCATGAGGGCTGTTGCACACCATCATTATAGTAATAACCATATTATGGCTAAGTTATCATAGTTTTAGTCTTTTTTTGTAACGGGACCCAGTGTCATAACATGCTGGAATGCTCTTGCAAGTCCCTTCCCATTCTGATATAAAATTAACATCAGGAATGCAAGTGTCATGCAAGTACACAGAGCAATGTCTGTATCAAAGTCCATTTACACTTTATGTGTATTTTTGTATTGGAAATTTATATATTTATGGCCTTGCAAATCTATACTCAATCTGAGTGTTAATTATTTTTATGGTTGCTCAGGGTTTCTAAACTGAGAGCATTTCACAGAGATGTAGCTCTACGTACAGTAATAAATATGTATCATATCTAATATAATTGAATAAATCCATACACTCATTCAAATGTCAGAGGGACCTTGCGTGCAGACAACTACATGTTTACCTCTCTCTCACTTTCTCCTGCTTTCTCTCTCACTCTTTCTTCTGCTTTCTCTCTCTCCCACTCTTTCTCCTACGCTCTCTCTTCCTCTCTCTCTCTCCCTTTCCTTCTCTCTTTCTCATTTCCCCTCTCTTTTTCCTCCTTCTACTCCTCTCTCCTTGTCCTTGTCTCTTTTCTTTTCCTCCCCTATCTATCTCCTTTTCTCCTCACTGCTTAGTATTAATTTTTGACCTTTTAAAAACACTGAGAAATTAAGAATTTTTTATCCACTGTTTCTGGTTTCAACTTTATACACGTATTGTATGCACAGAGGTTGTACACAGAAAGTAACTGGTATTCATGTTAATATTACATTCTTTTTTTTGATAGAGCTCGGCTAAAGGGGTGAAAATTCTCACAGCTGGAGTTTTGCAATACACATATTTTAATAAATCATTTTCATGTTGTTCTTGAATTCAAACACCCTTAAGTTCACTAAAGGAGAGTAAATTGTATCTGCCCACTCTTATATAATCTGTTCTTGCCAGAATATCATTATTGTTTCTAAATTTATCCACCTTTTTCCAGGCAGTTTAAAAGAAATGATGCTGATTTTAAACTCTTCACTACATTTGTCTAAATGAAAGCAGGTCATACACTATTCAAATATACAGCGTCAATTATTCAGAATTAAATGAGAAGTGCCTTGGGTTCCAAATTCAGTGAGAAATTTACCATAATTATTTTAATTTCATTGATTGCATTTGGTGAACAAGTGATGGACATTACATAATGCGTAGCAACGAGGGAAAACGGCCTTGTTCGTATTCCTTTAATTTGTGATACCCAGACAGTTTCCTGTTTGGCAGCCATTTTGTAAAGCCCAGCCGAGGATAAATAAAACATTATGCCAAGTGCCAATGTTTTCATCTTCGTCTGATGAGGCATGCAGTAGCCTCTTTCCAAGCTACTCAAATTTGTCTTCTTCCCCAAAGTACATCATGTACTACATGTATACTTGCATCAAAGTGCTCTTTTAAGTTTGGAGATTATTGTAAAATGGCTGTATTCCAAGTGCTAATTTTGCTGCACCTAAGTGCTATTCAAGCACCCATGGTGCAAGATGATTTTGGTTTTGTGAGCATTATCTGTAAGCAACTTTGACTTGAAGTATTCAAATTACAAAATTTCATAGAAGTCTTTAGGACTGAAATTCATCTTTCTTACAAATATCTTTTTCTGAGAAGGTAGAATTGAGACAGATACATGTACATGTACACATGAACATGTGATAGATTTCATAAGAATTAAGAGTGAAGAATTTTTAGAAGACTACTCCTAGTCAAGGATGCTGTATTCTGTATGACATTACCAGGCAGCGTGCACTGTAATATAGGCAAGGAAGGAATTGTCAATTGTATTGACTCTGATAGATGGCAGGATCTTCATAAGATTTATTTTATATTTTGTCTGCTTGATGCGATATTTTGGCGATATTTTGGGAGGGGGCAGGGGGAGGGTTGAAATTAAGTTCTTTATGTATGATTCCATACATGTACATGGATTGTACAATACATGTATAATCCCATTCTATAAAATGACACCTGTAAGAGATAGTCACTGTCAAGATGTATTCTATTGAGTCTTGAATCTCCTTTTATAATTTTCTGACCAGAGTACTGGATTAAGCTTGAAGTTGTTGATTTTTAAAAGTAAACTAGACCAATTTTGATGTTTTTTGTTGTTGTCAGACTCTTTCTAGTGAAAGACTTGAGAAGCATTCATAAACATTATGAGATTGTTGGTTTGAACCATGACCAAGAGTTCAGTTGCTGCTACACTTCCTGACATTTCAGAACCACATTGATCCTGTGCTTTCTGATTGCTGCCAGATCCCTAATTAGGCACAAAATAGTATCTGTTTTTCTGTAAAAGTTGTAATGGATTTTGAGAAAAATATCTGTGTCTTAAAATATGTACTCAATTCTTTTATTTATCTCACAGCCGATGATCCAAATGCCTCGGAGTCACAACCCATACTTGGATCGGGAACATTGCCTGCTATGTCGACGGGAGAGGCCTGATCCTCCAGCCAATCGTATCCCACCTGGCGTTGGCATTGAGAAGGAAAACAACAGGCAGTTGCCCATTACAACACAGGTAAGAAGTAGGGAGAGAAGAGAAGAGGGAAAGGGTGGGAGGGTGAAGGTGGGAGGAGGGGCAGATGGAGGGAGAGTGAGGAGTAAATGGTGGATGGAGGAAGGGAGTGAGGGATGGATAGATGGATGTACGGAGTATGGGGTAAGGAAGGAAGGGAGAGGATTAATAGTCTTTGTTGTTTTAGATTTTTGATGCAAATATTCATGTTAATATTGTATGTTCATGTTCTGGGACCAGTTTGAAAAGGCGATTATTTATTTATTTTTTGCTTTTTTGACAATGTTTGTATGGATATGATTGTGCATCATACTGAGTAGAAATTTTTCCACTGGTAGGAATGCGAAATTTGCAAAAATAACTACCACAAAACTTTCAGTTCGTTCAGTACAATAAAACATGTGCAGTGTAGATTTCCATATTTTGGCAATTAATGTGTGACTTATCCTTGAAAGGATTTGGGAGGCAGCCACATGAATTCCTGTTAAATTTGATTCATAGAATTGGCATGAATAAAAGGGTACCATGTTTCTTGCCAGACTTTTTCAGCATCTGTATGATGCACAGTATGACTCGCTAAACTCAGAATCCTGGGCTTTATTACTGATGATCTAAGTGTACATTTATACAAAATTTCCTTTCCAAGAGCTCATTGCTAGGAAATGCCTACACTAAGTGATGAATGCTGATGGAGAATTTTCTGTCATAGAGCACTGTTTGGTGCTCCTTTACATTTCACGTATGTGTTGGCTTGGCTTGCTTACACTGAAGTCTTCTGATACAGAAGGTGACATTTCACAATTCGGTCTTACATCATAATGGGGGGGGGGGGGGTAATGATCTCCGGTGAAAAAAAACATGTATCAAGTAATTTCTTTCTCTTTTACGCACCATGATTGGTTAAATTGTGCAATTTTTTATTAACTTAACATATCTCTTTGTTTTTCTCCCCGCGGCCAGTTGTAACAGGGCAGTGGTCTGTATACATGTACTAGTTGTAAGCGAAGGTTTTACCCCGGTTCAGTTTGGGTAACTTTTCACAAAAGTTAATTTGACCACCATCCTGGCCATATTGCATCAAAAGCTGCATTCAAACACAAATCAGAAAATTTAACGGAACCCCATCTTCAACCAACCAGGAACGTGCATTTAGGATTTGCGTTTAATTTTCTGTGCTGTGTTTAAATGCAACTTTTAATGCAATGTCCCTAAAACATCACGGAAAGTTGGCCAGAAAAAGGAAAACCTTTTTAAATGGGGCTTCGTTTCTCTCGAATTGAGACCCTGTTCAATGTCTCATTGTCTTGTCTTACCTCAATTTTTTTCTAACAATCTATGCCATGGGTTTGCTTTATTTTTTTTTTGTCCTTTGTAGATGCCCCTTTGGTTGTGTCCTGATTGTCGGCGCACTGTGGAGGAGGAAGAGGCAAATTCCACCAAAAATTTTGATCCCTCAGCGATTGGGGTAAGTTCTTTTTTATCATTATCCCTCCTTCGTTGCTGTTGCAAGGAAGTTGCTAGTCAATTGAAATTTTGAAACAAGTCATCTGATTGGATTGTGGTTTGAGCTTTTAAAGGCACCCATTACAAAGTGATTGTGATTGGAAGATCAAGTGCAGGTTAGCTTCAAGTTGCTGTTGATTGCAACTTTTCTGCAACTTCCTACTCTTCTTAATTTAATAGTTTAATCTTCACTAATCAGGAAATACAATACACCACAATTTGCAATTGATTAAATAGGGGACAAAATGATGAACAAAAATAACAATAGTAAGAAAAACACACACATAAATATTTAGATTTCAATAAAAAAGCAATTTAAACCAGAATTTTTCTTGTACTGGTCCAAACATTTATTTTAGAACAATGACACTGAATGGGAAAGGAGTTTGTGATCATAACAATTATTCACAGTGTAAATGGATGATCACGGTGTTTAATTACTCTGCAAGGCTTTTGTTTTGAGATGCCATCTATTTGTTGTAATTGTATTTCCTCTTGAAACCATGCAATCAGCTTTCATTCTCCACTGAAACAGTCATGCACTATTACAGATAAAAAGGAAAAAATAGTCTCTGCTCTTCCATTCCTGTTTCATGCCCTACTCTGACATTCAGGAAGTTAGTTTGACACTATTTATAGTTAGTAATCAGGGAGTCACAGCGTCAGATTTCCCTTTTCTTTCTCTGATTGGGAGGTTAAAAGCTCCTAATGTTGTTCAAGTAGGTGATGAGTCAACTCCTTTGCCCACACGAGGCCAATCCCCAGTAGTAAATTCCTGAACATTCCCCCAAAACTACATTCAGTACTATTTTCAAGTGTTCAGAACTATCGATTTGCTGGAAATATTATGTAAGCTCTAAATCAAGTGGTTTTCTGTTAGCTGATCTGTAGTTAGTAAAAAACTTTTATCCAGTATAGTTTTACTTTTTATTTGCTACACCCTGTTGAGATACTATGGACACAAGTGTTTAAAACTGAAGTGCTTGGCAAAAAAAAGATGAATACAAATAGAGAGAGAGTGAGAGAATTTTTTTGGTAAGAGAAAAAGGAAAAAAAAATTTTAATAAAAGCAAGTAGACTGCTTTCAGTTTGATGACCTCTGTTTCATCTAGATACTTGAATGCCATTCGAAATTATGTCTTGTAGAAATTTTTATGTGGACATGGAGATGGGCAAGATGTTATTTGATGTCATGAATCTTGAAGTTTGTTTACTTGTATCTTATGACTAGTATTCATCTTAAACATTATTAAAGGGGAATCATACCCATAATTTATTGGTATATTCATTGAAAGTCCAGGACCCTGTTTATTACATAAAAAGTTGCGTTTAAGTGCAACTCAGAAAATTTAACGCAACTCCATTTTAAACCAATCAGGAGCGCGTATTTGAGACTTATGCTTAATTTTCTGAGTTGCATTTAAGCGCAACTTTCTATGCATTAGGGCTCAGGTCTGAAGAAAGATAGAATTAACAAATAGTGAAAGTGAGAGTTGTATGAATTTTCAAAATATTTGTAGTCTCCCGATTTCGGACCTTGAGTTGACAATTTCGCCAGTATCTTTGTAATTTCGTAAAATTCTTCATTTTTTTTATTCTTGATTTTAAGAAAACTAACTACTGATAAATCTTGAATCATTGTTTTTTAAACTGTGTACCATAAAACAGGGCAGTTATGAACACAATGGATTATATATGGACAAAACCTTAATAAATAAGTTTAAGAATCCTTTCTAGAGGTGGATGACTATGGGCTCTGTTCTGGGCTTGACCTTTCACTGTGTGAAAGCAAATAGAAACAGATTTATTTGAAAAAAAATTTGCCACTGTTCACTCTTGATTGATGATACATTTCATAAATGATGTTTTCTGTTGAGCCTTGAGCATCAGAACCTGGCGGATACCGGCGCTATATAAGTATTCATATTATTATAATGTCTAATTTGTCCAATTCTAGGAGTTGCTTCTACCTTCCACCCTCCCCCTGATCACGGGTCTCCATAACCTTGAGGGTGCGTTCAGCAGCTCCTCAGGGATGGCGGGCGACTCAACCTCCATCGTCACCAGCATCAGTGGAGGTAAATCAGGCAGCGGAGGAGGAGGTGGGGCCGGGGATGGGCCGTGCCAGTGTGAGCCGTGCAGGGAGCGGCGGGAGATAGCTGCTGAGCAGGAGCACTCGAGGCAGCAGCTAGGGGAATGCTGGACGGAGCTTAGTCATCTGGTGCGCTGCATCTATTGGGAGGCTGGCACCTCTCTTACAGGTACATTTACTTTGATATTGTAAATAGGTGATTGAGATATTTTCTGGAATTAAAAAAGAAATTTGTTAGACCTGTGTTAACCTGGAGACCCATGATGATGTTGATGCTGAGGATAGTGGTGACAGTGATCATGATGATTAAGTTGATCATGATGATGATGATAATGTTTCGTTATAATTGTAGTGATGGTGATAATGATGATTCTGATGTTCATGATAGTGATTATGATGATGATGATAATGTTGGTGGTTATGATGATAATGTTTCGTTATAAGGGTAGTGATGGTGGTGATGATGATGATGATGATGATGATGATGGTGATGATGAGGTTGATGTTAAAGATGGGGTGCTGGAGAGGGCTTAGTCATCTGGTTCGCTGCACCTATTTGGAGGCTGGCACCTCCCTTACAGGTACATTTACTCTAAAATTGTAAAAGGAGGGTATTTAGGTTACTCCAGGGGATAATCTCAGAATAATATATATTTAAAATTTGTATACTGCCAGGTACATTCTACCCAAAGTTGCGTGAGATGTAAGAAATTAAAAAAAAAAGACGTAGGTGCGGTTAATTATGCAAAAGTTATATCTACCAATGGAGGCATCTTTCTCTGACAATTCATTTGCAACCTCCATGTAGAGTTTCAAATACAAACACTTCAATTACTTGAATTGATTTCTTACTAAAAATTTGTGAAGGACCCAAAGTTGAAGGATGAGATAGATATTTGAGTCAAGTGATTTTGATTGCTTCAATAGCATTTAAATGGTCATAAACCAACCAACGTTTTTTCTGAAACTAAAGCGTGTTTATTTCCCAAAATTGAAGTGCAAGAATTGTATTTGTGTTTATTTCCCAAAATTGAAGTGCAAGAATTGTATTTGTGAGGGTATCTTTGTAATATTCTTGTATGTTCATCATTGGAACAATGGGACATGAATCTTCATTAATTTGGTGATATTTTTTGTTGGCGATGCAGAAATAATGGATGCACTTTATTATCTTGTTTGTAGGCTTAATTTTATTGCTGTATTTCATGTTGCTTCTGTACTTAATTGTCTTATGTGTTTTGTAATTGGCAATTTCAGTATTTTCAATTGTATGCAAGAACTTGTCCTTGATTGAAACATCTTTATGATTAAAACGTGCTGGTACCTCTTCTACGACCTTTCCTCAGAAGAAAATAGTCACTATGCCAGTCACCGAAGAATCCATAATTTCATAGTACTTCGAAAAATGTGCATGGTATATTTGATTTATATCCTACACAAGTAAACCGAAATGATGATCAAATTTATATCCTACTTATACTCTGTTTGTGAAATGAATTCCTCTAAATTATCAACCTCTACGAGATTAAATCTCGGTTCATTGGCGGTTGATTTCTCCACTGGGCGCCGCCATTGTTGTTTATGTTTCGACGACCTTTATCTCGATATCGCGGTATCGATAGCTGAATATCCAGTTATCGTAAAAAATGACGTCAGAATAGTAACATATCGAAAACTATTCAGAGGATGGCATCACGCCATATCCATTTTATTTCATGGTGAAAATATTTTTAATCACATGACTGCTCCTTGACCAATGGCAATGGATACAATCTTTTAAGTAGGATGTAAAAGTGTATATGTGCATCGTACAGAGTCTAAATTTTTATGATCACGAGGAAATTATTGTGAATGAAATGATAATTTCATCAATTCCATAGGTGAGGAGAGCACCACCGGACTGAGCTTACCACGAATGCAGGAGCATTATTTTTCTTGATAATTCTACTACACAGTCCCGTGAAAAACCTGGTTTTCTTTCTCTTTTTTCAGCGAATCATTCCTCTTTTTTTCATTATATGGTTGGGAGGCCTGCATTTATTCGCTCTATCGTCTTCTCTATACATTATGTGCTATAGGTGAGGAGAGCACTACCAAGCTGAGCTTACCACGCATGAAGGAGCTGGTCCACCGGCTGTGTGCCCACGACCCCCACCTGCTCTACATGAGGCTGGAGGCGGAGGTGGAAGACTTTATCAAGGAGATGAGGGAGAGGCTCCTCAAGCAGCTGGAGGCTGGCTTCCGAACCCCTCCACTCGCCAAGCAGTTCATCACCATGCTCCTGGAGGAGTATGCGGCGCTATGCTCGGCAGCCCAGACGCTTCTCGCCATCCTCGAAGAGCTTGTGAGTTTAGATATGCTTGATGTATTACTCTGTTCTAAAACACCATCCCTTCATTATTTTGTTTTGTGTATTACTTTAATAGAGTTCAACACTTCTTGATAGGATGCCTATTGTCAAAGTTATTATAGAATGGGTCTAGATTATCCAGCCATCTTAATTCTTGAAGTGATTTTATAATTGATTGAACGACATCCATTTTTGTCCCCTGTCAATAAGTAAGATTTTATCGTATCCATTAGGATTTTTTTTTTACATGAACAGCATAACAAAAGATTTTGTCAATCCAAATGTAAGACATCTCATATCCAAAGTCCTCTTTCAGTGACATCAAATGACATCCCAATGAGGACCTGTAACAGCTTTAGAGTCTAGGTGTGCACTCATCTTAATTCTAGATTCTGCGATTGCATTGACTCATAGATGAATCACTCATTCATAGATTTTACATAAAAACTAATTCACCATTAAATGTACATATCACTTTTTCTAATGCAGGAAAAAGAGCATCTGCACAAATTCAACCTGACGTGGCCTCTCCACAACAAGCACCTATTCCACGCCCTCATTTACATGGAGCCCGGTCTCCATGACAACCTGGGTACGCTGATCAAGCAGCTCCGAGCCGTAGCAAGTCAGAAGGAGCCGTACCATGAAGAAAGCTATTCAAATCTCCTCCAGAGGTAACTATTTTGTTTGATAAAACCACTTCTTTAATGTGGGTATCTGACAATAATCTAGAGGGTCTCCAACTTCTCCTAGCTCTTTATTTTTGTTGGCGGGTGTGAGGGTATTTTTCCAATCTATCGCATAACCTAAAATATTTTGGATAGGTTCAGAAAAAAATATTATTCAAACTGAAAATATAGAAGTGCGCCATATAGTTATGAGCTTTATTGGATGATAAATGTGTTGTCAGTAGCTCATTGATTTTGAATCATATTTATATAATAATCCACCCCCTGATATGGAAAGTTCAAAAGGTAGATGCCAGACAAAGTACATTCTTCTGGTCCTCTCAGTTGGGGAGGGGGAGGTGCACAGCATTGTATGTTTTCAGTAGAAATAAAATTATTGGACCAAGCACAAATGATTATCAATAATTCTTTCTTTTTCCCCCATTGACTTTGTGTTTACAGATATCTCCAGTTTGACAATGATATGTCTGTGGTAGCTGTAGTATGGAGGGATTGTCAGCAGCTGATAGAAGACTACACAGATGAACAGGTAAGTGCAATCATTGTGTCTTGCTATCAATATCTTATGCAATCAAAGTCTTTTACCATCGTTGTATTTTACAATTAGTAAATGTCTCTAGAAATCAGTGCCTTTTTCCATCAATGCCTTATATTGGTAGATATAAGCAATGTTTCTTTTTCGTTTGACTGTATTAGCAATTGTAGAGCATTAGTTTACACTATTTTTTCTTTTATGATTTTTGTCTATAATTATTTATCTGGACACCAGGTTAAGTTGCCCAAAAAGTGTCATATAATTGATCCATTATTCAAAACAGTATTTGATTTGGGGGTTATCTAAATTGTTTAAATTTGCAGTGCTTGAATTAACCTGTTTCACTACCATTAATCCGTTGAACAAAAGCATGCAATCTAGAATAAACTAAATAATTCAAATGTTTATTTTTAATTGCTCTTTATCTGTGCAAAGATTTTATCTTCATTTATGTAGTCTGATTTCACTACTCCATGAGGGCTCTCATAAACATTTATAAGTTTAGAAGTTCAATAAATTGTTTTTTCTGCTATCCGTCAGGAGTTGTATAAAGGAAAGGAAGCCATCAATCGCTCATGGGATGCTAGCGTGACTACGACGAGGCCCCGCCCACTTTCCTGCGAGGCAAACAAAACGACCAATAGCAGGAACCTCTACCAGTGCCACTCAGCTCTGCTTAATCACATGGCGAATGGAAGCGGGGGTCAAGAGGTCACGACGAACCACAGAGGCTCAACTAAGAAAAAGTAAGATTTTGCATTTATTTTTTATTTGCCAGTCTCTGTCTAGGTGAATCAATTTAGATCATTGTGTTAAAGGAGATTCTTTGATTGCTCAAAGAGATCACAACCAATCACACAGACTCCACCAAGAAAAATGTACACTTGTCATGACATTTCTTAACCAGTCTCTATGCAGGTGAAACCTATAACTTCTTAGTAAATGGAGTTTTGGTAATTGTTCAGAACAATTAAAGAACGAGACATTTTAACAACTCATTAATAATGAAACTGGTCGAATGGAAAGAAGACTTCCCATTACAAAGGCTTACTCATTGAAATTGAGCTTGACATTGTGTGTGATATGCTTCTATTAATCACTACAGGAGCTAACAGTAATACTGTCTTTACTCAATTTTGTAGATGCATTTGTTTTTGTGGTTCTTTTTTTTTTATCTTCAAAGGCTTATAAAGTCCTACTTATGTTATATCTTTGCTCTAACCACAAGAAAAACTTGGTATAGATGAAAAGAAGCCGCAATGATACAACCAGAATATAATCTTGACAATTAATATCTTTGCAGGTGCCTGTGTGACGACTGCAGTTTAAACAGACTCACCTCCAGCCTGCTGACCCCTGACCTCTACGAGGAGATCGGTTTGAAGCACTTGAGTGAAGCGGCGCCCGGGGCTCAGCTCTCGTCTCGAGATACCTACCTTCAGTTCATCAATCCGCCCGACCTGTCTTCCACCACCTCATCTTCAGAATGCTCCTCTCAGGGAGACAGCGAGGAGGTCATCCCCATCTTCTCTCGTAATCTCCACTCGGGGTAAGTCTTATTGTATGTAGATAGATAGATAGATACACAGTTGGCTTGTAATGGTATTTGCCTCAGTGAATAAACTGCTATAGGCCTGCGTGCAAAACCAGCTATTTGTAAAAATCATGAAAATTCAGGACCAATAATGAGACACCTCATACTTGTCTCAATCGTAACTCATTCAAATATGTAATTATAAGAAGGTATAATCTTCAGGTCGATCAACCTCTCATTAAATTGTGTGAAATAAAACTAACATGGACGTTGGTCTTATGCCACCCCAAATTATTCTTTAGTTAAAAGATGATTGTTTTCCAGTTAGATCGCCCAGAAAATAAAAGTTTTTGTTGCTTGCGTGATATGAGATATCTAAAACTTCTCTCCATCACAAATTTAGTTCCAACTATTAGATGAGTGTATAATTGTTTCATCCTCATATGCTCAAACTAGCCTACTTTCTTTTTTAATTTTCAGCTTCTGTTCTCCACGAAGCGACGACTCTGACGATTCAGATGACCTCGACTCCGAGTCCTCTCCGTCACCTTCCCACGAGAATGCCTTCGACGATGAAGACGATGACGGCGAAGGAAGACAGAATGAGAGCTCGTCGAGCAGAGGGCAGGCAAGGTGTCGAGCGTCTTTTTCTGGAGTGGGTGGGGATAGGCAGAGCAATGGTAGCGATATCAAAAAGGTGAGTGAGCACAAATTTATCAAGAAGGTTGATAAATAGTATGAACCATCATCTTTGGGTACTTCAAATATCTTGAATGTACCTGCTAACCATTCTGATTAAAGCAGAATGATTCTGATTTTGTCAAGAGATAATTGTTATCTTAACCCTAAAAAGACTGAGCTATTTTGATGGCTATGAAAGCAGATCTCATCCATCTTTTNAAAGTACATTCATCTGGTCTCCTCAGTTGGGAAGGGAGGGAGGGGGAAGAGGAGGAGCAAAGCATTGTATGTTTTCAGTAGAAATAAAATTTTTGGAGCAAGCACAAATGATTTCTAATACTTCTCTCATCTGCATTTTCTTGTATGCACAGATATCTCCAGTTTGACAATGATATGTCTGTGGTAGCTGTGGTATGGAGAGACTGTCAGCAGCTGATAGAAGACTACACAGATGAACAGGTAAGTGCAATCATTGTGTCTTGTTATCATTGTCTTTTGCAATCAAAGTCTTTCACCATCGGTGTATTTTACTTTTAGTTAATGTCTCTAGAAATCAGCGCCTCGTCTTATACTGGTAGATATAATCAACCTTTTTTCCTTTTTACTTGTATAAACAATTGTAGAGTATTCATTTACACTTTTATAATGTCATTTATATTTTTGTCTATAATTATTTGTATGGACATGATGTAAAGTTGCCAAAAAAGGAATCTTATAAATTGATCTATTTTTCTAAACATTATTCATTATCGTGCTGTCTAAATTGTTTAAATTTGCAATGCTTGAATTAGCCTGTCTACCACGAATTCTGCGAACAAAAGCATAGGCCTACCATCTAGAATGTACCCAGTAATTCAAATGTTGTTTTGAACAATTCTTTATCTGCAGAAAGATTTAATCTGCATTCATGTGGTCTGATTTCATTGCTCCATTAGGGCTCTTCTAAACATGTATTAGTTTGGAAGTTAAATTATTTTTTCTCTTATCCCTCAGGAGTTGTATAAAGGGAAAGAAGCCATCAACCGCTCGTGGGATTCTAGCGTGACTACGACGAGGCCCCGCCCACTTTCCTGCGAGGCAAACAAAACGACCAATAGCAGGAACCTCTACCAGTGCCACTCAGCTCTGCTCAATCACATGGCAAATGGAAGCGGGGGTCAAGAGGTCACAACGAACCACAGAGGCTCAACTAAGAAAAAGTAAGATTCCTCATTATATCATTATTCATTAGCCAGTCTCTGTTTAGGCGATTCAATTGAGGTCCTGGTTGAAAGATATTTTTTTTTTATTGCTCAAGAGGTTGCTAGCATTCACAGAGACTTCAAGAAAAGGTAACTTTTTTATCACATTTATGGCATTTTAATGACATTTGTGTACATTAAAGTTAACCAGTTTTTCTCCAGGTGAATCTCTTAAACTTTCAGTAAACTGAGTTTTATTGATTGTTCGAAAACATTACTGAACAAGACATTTTAAAAACTCATTAAAATGAAACTGGTTGAATGGAAAAAGAAACCAACCCATTACAAAGGCTTATGCGTTGAAATTGAGCTTGACATTGTGTGTGATATGCTTCTATTGATCACTCCAGGAGCTAACAGAAACACTGCCTTTACTCAATTTTGTTGAGGCATTTGTTTTAATCTTTAAAGACTTATGAAATCTTACCTCAATTTTTGATGCAGGTATCAAAGTAAACATTTAAAACATGCTCCTGCAAGGGTGAGTAAATATGGTCTCCGCCTATCCTGATCACTGACATTGCAATATTATGTCCAGCTTAATCTCTGCTCTAATCACAAAAAAATCTTGGTAAAGGTGAAGAGCAGCAACAATGATACAACCAGGGCGGTGTTTCACCAAGTTACGAAAGTCTTCAAGATTGACTTAACACACGACCAGTATAAGTTCTTGTACTGAATGATTCAGAATCTTATGTGAATACACTCATTAACGTACTCAAGCCTTTCTTAAAGTCGTGCGTAACGTTACGAATGATTTGGTAAAACACCGCCCTGAATATAATCTTGACGATAAATATCTTTGCAGGTGCCTGTGTGACGACTGCAGTTTAAACAGACTGACCTCCAGCCTGCTAACCCCCGACCTTTACGAGGAGATTGGTTTGAAGCACTTGAGCGAAGCGGCGCCCGGGGCTCAGCTCTCGTCTCGAGATACCTACCTTCAGTTCATCAATCCGCCCGACCTGTCTTCCACCACCTCATCTTCGGAATGCTCCTCTCAGGGGGATAGCGAAGAGGTCATCCCCATCTTCTCTCGCAATCTCCACTCGGGGTAAGTCTCATTGTAGATAGATAGGTAGATAGAAAGATAGATAGATAAATAGATAGATAACATCAAGATAGATAGATCTAGATAGATACGATGAGAGACAAACGGTAGGATAAATAGATCAAAGAAAGATAGATCGACAGATAAATAGATAGATAGGATGAGAGATAGACAGGTGGATAGATAGATAAATCAATCTGCCCGACCTGTCTTCCACCACCTCATTCTCGGAATGCTCCTCTCAGAGGGATAGTGAAGAGGTCATCCCCATCTTCTCTCGTAATCTCCACTCGGGGTAAGTCTCATTGTAGATAGATAGACGCTTGGATAGAGAGACAGATAGATATATATTTAGGTAGATAAAAAAAAGATAGATAGATATGTAATTTGTTGTCCTGTTCATTTTTTGATGGATTTGGTATATTGATAGATACATAGATCAGTAGACACGTAGAGAGATACATACTCTACTTGGGGTAAGGCTCATTTTAGTCCCATTTGGAATCTAAATATGGTTTCACATAATATCGCAGTCTGCCATTTTGTGGTTCACAAAGCAGTGGCAGATTTGTACTTTACACAATCACTTGAATGCACACAATCAAGAAAATTTGAAAGCTTGTAATGGGGTTTGCCCCAGTGAATAAACTGACATAGGCTTGCATCCTCAAGAAGTGATTCATAGAAATCATGGGTGACGAGATTCGTACGAGATTCAAATGAATTTCATAGTAATCGCGAAAATCCAGGGATGATTATGAGACACCTCATATTTATTTTTCTCAATCGTAGATCATTCAGCTTTGTAAAATCTGTAAGAAAATGATGGTACAACCTTCAGCTCCATCCCTCCTTAAATTGCCTCTACTTTGACTTGCATGTATCACCCAGAAAATTGATGGATGATTTATTGTAAAAAAGTGATTTATTTTCAAATCAGATCGTCCCACCAAAATTGTTATTGCTAGCAAGATACAAGGGCAAAGCCTCACATATCTAAACTTTTCTCAATCACAAATTTAGTTCCAGTTAGTCATATGGTGGAATAATATTCCAATATGAGTGCATTATTCTTTCGTTCTCAAATATTTGCTATCGTCTTATTTCTAGCTTCTGTTCTCCGCGAAGCGACGACTCTGACGATTCAGATGACCTCGACTCTGAGTCCTCTCCGTCACCTTCTCACGAGAATGCCTTCGACGATGAAGACGATGACGGCGAAGGAAGACAGAATGAGAGCTCGTCGAGCAGAGGGCAGGCAAGGTGTCGAGCGTCTTTTTCGGGAGTGGGTGGGGATAGGCAGAGCAATGGTAGCGATATCAAAAAGGTGAGTGAGCACAAATTTATCAAGAAGGTTGATAAATAGTATGAACCATCATCTTTGGGTACTTCAAATATCTTGAATGTACCTGCCAACCATTCTGATTAAAGCAGAATGATTCTGATTTTGTCAAGAGATAATTGTTATCTTAACCCTAAAAAGACTGAGCTATTTTGATGGCTATGAAAGCAGATCTCATCCATCTTTTAAGGGGTAATCCCAATTTAACTAATATTTTCTGATTTCTTATTTTTTGTGATCCACCTGTAGTATTTGACCAATTCTTGTTCAATTTACAACTGAAAATGGAACCAGTGGGACAATTAAAAAGTGACATTTTCCCCTCCCCCCATTCATGCATATGTCATGGAATCATCCTGATTTTTACACAAAATCAAATCAGATAGTTTAAAGACATTCCTGCCAAATTGCATAGCTTAAAATCTCCTTTCTTGTATATTTTAACTTATTTTCCATTTCCTTCTTTGATTATTCTCATAGGATTCCAATAATTCCAATGGCCAGCCTTGCGAGTGTCATGTTTGTGCTGCCAATACCGGCTCTCACCTACCTGCCGCTGCCATGATGACAGCCAACATGGGGGACCCCAAACCCTCGTACCTCTTCTACCCAAACCTTCAGAGCCACCAACCACTAGACCTCAGTCATCCTGGCATCTCTGCCAAACATCCCCTCATCCATCCGCACCTCTACAACCTGACCTCTCAGAAACCCAACAAAATCCCCAACCACACCCAGCAAGCATTCCAGCTCAACCTCGATGCCTCCGACGGACTCCAGAACTACGGTGACTGGAACAGTGCCTACGAGAGCGCCAAGATGGTCCTGCATACGCACTCCCACGCGCACTACGGCCACGAGGAGGCTCCGGACCTCATCCAGAGCGCAAAGGCGGCAATCCAGTCCAACTGTCACGCGGAGAAGGTCGCGAGTGAGAACCGCAAGATCCTACCGCTCCACCACTCCTCCGACGGGAAGGTCGGGAAGGAGGAGAAAGGGAAGAAGCATGGTCACGACGGGAGCACGGGGTTGCTCAGCAACGGTATTAGTGAGTGGACAAAGCAGCAAAGGTTAGCCCAGCACCTGCATAACGACAAGGGCAAGAACTCTAGCGCGGTGGCCCAGGAGCTGTGCGCCAAGCATAACCTCCCGACGGTACCGAAGCTCCCAAACAACAACCTCTTCTTCTCCCCGCCCAGGCTCCAGGGAGGCGACGGGATGAGTGCTGGAGGCGGCCCCATCACCCAGGAGAGTCTCGCGCAGCAGTTCGGCTCTGGAGTGCTCACCCAGCAGGCCCTCATGACCCAGGGCATGCTGGCTGCTCAAGGAGCAGGGCTACAGCTCCAGGCTGAGCTCCAGAATGCAGGCATTCATATGGCTGATCTCCAACATCTCCAACAGAATCAGCAGCATGCGCCCAGTGATGGGAAGAAGAAGAAGAAAAGTCTGGGTGGGGAGGACACGTTTCCAGCGGAGCCTACAGTATTAAAACTACCTGGTAAGTCAACTTTTTGTTTGCCCTAGCCCTCCTTACTGAATACCTAATATTTACGCATCGTGTTGATGCATATAAATCAATTTGAAGCATCCCCAGGTTCTTCATGCCCTGACTCTGATCTAAAATTAATCAAAATAAGTGCTTTGGGCATAATGTGTTTACAGGTTTGTTATTCGTCTGGTCGGTCTGGAGATCTGATGCTTGAATTTGTTTGTTGTTTTGTTTGTCTCAGATTACCACACACTACATCCCTGTTCCCATCAGTGCTAGCTATCTCATCCCTCCGGTGTCTTTGGCACCAACACTGGATTGAGTAATATCATACTTACTATGTTTCTTTGTTTGTCTGTCTTTCTGTCACAGATTACCTTAGCGAACCGCACCTACATCCCTGCTCCCATCAAAGCCAGCTATCTCATCCCTCCGGTGTCCTGGGCGCTAACTCTGGATTATGTATTAGCTCCATGCAGACCACTGCAAGCACCCCGACGTCGGCTAGCTTATGCAGGTATGTAAACAAAGTGTGACGTCACAGCCGGCCATTTTGGAGGACAATGCAGAGAGAGAGGCCCTCCCATAAGACTGTATAACAATAGATTGTAAAAGGCTGATTTCGTTCTCGTTGCTTATACTCCAACATGGTTGAGAACTACTTTGTAGAGAGATTTTGGTAGAATTTTGTGAGGATTTCCTGCATCATTATTTTTTAAAGGAAAAAAATAAAGGTGGAAGATAATTTCCTTTTTGACAAATCGGAAATAGATTATTAAGATTTGCTTAACTTTTTACATTTCTGGATATACTGAAAAAACTGAAATTTGTAGTCAGCATTAAATGAAAACCTAATGAAAAAATGCTGATGGTCACTTCACATGCAGGAAACCTTCTATGAAGCACTTGAAAAGTTCTTACAATCATCTATTTATGGCATCAAATAGTTCAAGACACCAATTGTGTGTGACATAAGAATATGAGATTAAACATACAATGAATATTAAAAGTAAGTCTGTGGAAAAATCATCAATTGTGCTTAAGTAGATATGGGGGCCTGTAACATAAAAGAGATACAATCGATTCTGCAATTAATCGTATCTCTATGGTACATGTTTTTCCATAGACTTACAATAAATATTTATCGTAAGTTTAATTGCATCTTTTATGTTACAGGCCCCAGTGTGTTTTATGATTGGTTTAGTGAGCACCAAAAGTCCTTGAGACACATTTTATTGATTGCTTGAATGTTCTATTGATTGCACAAGTATTTTTATTAGCATAATTAATATTTATGGAATCGCCCTCATTAGCTACATTGTAATTTGTTCCTCTCTGTCTTCCCAATCCACTCAATTCCACCTAACAGTAGCGAACCAGACTACGAGACTCCAAACTACCAAAACGACGAGGACACACCCAGTAACTATGACGACAAGGACTCCAACGCATCAAGCACTACTCGTGAGAGAGAGTCCAAGCATTGTGAATGCTGCTACTGCGAGTTCTTCGGCCAGGGGGTAAGTGTGACCTAAAGAACAAATAATGAAAATTCACATCGTTGGCAGGCTGATATAACCCTAGTATCTTTTTCTAACTTTTTTGTGTGAAAATTCTTTTTTCAAAAACCTTGTGCCATGGGTGATGCAATTTGTCCGCTGTAAATTTCAGGCTCCAATTTAGAATGACCAAGTGTCTATGGCACAGTACATAGTCCATTGTCCCATTCATTATAGTGTTAAGGCAGCCATGTTTTAGGGCACTCCTGAACATTTCTCATTTTTGAGATACGAGGCTTCATCAGCCTTTCCGGCAGTATAGATAATTACAATTTTCTCCCGTTTATCTAGGGTAGCTGATTCAGTTTTATGAAACAGTTTTCCCATCAGGCCCTGCAATATCACAGTAATTATTATTCACCCTGGGTTATTTGATTCAAGCATGTCATCAATGAAGTAAGCTCATTTTCAACTCCCGAGGAATATTTCAGAAATGAAATATGTATATTTTAGAAAGAGAGTTAATATTTTCTTGTTGATGTATGAACCATTTCAAACCATTTATTCATATTTTTTTTATAATTTTTTTTTTTTTTAGGAATGAGAAATTTTAAAGAGATAATTAAACATTTTTTTTCTCCCAATTTTCATTTTAGCCACAACCTGCTCCAACGAGTCGAAACTACACAGAAATCAGGGACCGGCTAAGGCTAAGACTGAGAGAGCGAAAGGTAAGAGAGACAAATCTTTAATAACTTTTAATAATGGGATGTTAAATATTTAGTTAATGCTATTGGCTGTTAAAAACAGAATTTATAGTATTGACCAGTAAAGGTCATGGTTGAGAAAAAACAGTGAAATATGCTTATGTGGTCTCAAGTTGTTCCGCATGCATATGCAGATATGTATGAAGTTTCAGACTGCATTTCTTTATTAAATTTTGTCAGAATTTATTGTGAATTATGCTTTATGTTGTACAAAGTGTGACTCAAATAATCTGTAACTACAATCGCAACCACACAAGTGTATTTTTCCATACTGCGCTAGCAAACACAAATGGAATTCAAGAAGAACTTTGTGATTGATACAAACTAAAGTGCAATTGCAAATCGAAATAATTGAAATGAATACTGGAAAGATTTTGATAAGCACTTGACTTTGTAACTTGCAATCAAATTTGATCATGTAGCACACAAAAATAAAGGATTTTGTCATTTATAGCCCCAGTCACATAGAAGTTTTGATCGAACATGATTTGGTGTTTTTAGATTATTGTATGATACACGACCATGCTGAAAAGCAACAGTTTTAGCTGATAGCAGGGTTTCATGAATTCAATGAATGAATAAATTTAACTAAAAATCAAAACCGACCATTTGGTCAGTTACCAGTAAACTGCCCCTGAACAAAGAATCATGTTGATCATGCTCAGTCAGGACCTCGATGCAACGGGGCATTGCTGAAATGGAGTATTTTTGGCTGATATCAGGTTTTTATGATTTCCATGAATGAATAAAATAAACTCAAACACGACTGTTTGGTCGGTTACCAGTAAACTGCCCTTGAACAAAGAATCATGTTGAATCGTGCTCAGTGGGGCCTCAATGCAACGAGGCCTTGCTGATATGCAGTCTTTTTGGCTGATATGATTTTTATGATTTCCGTGATTGATTTAAATGAACTCAAACTCTAACACGACTGTTTGGTGGGTTACCAGTAGACTGCCCCTGAAGAAAGAATCGTGTTGAATCATGCTCATTCGGGGCCTCGATGCGACAGGGGCATAAGGCATGTATCTCAATAATGTATCTCCCACGATGTCTGTTTGCCTCAACAGCAGCCTAAAGATCATTCACCTTCCCATGAGCCATCGCCGCCAACCCAACACCCTCCCAGCGAGACCGTGCTGCATGCGGACGATCGAAAGGTTGAGGATCTTCTCTCGTTCATAGAGGGCGCTAAGAAGACCAAGAGCAGCTCCAAGGCAGCCAAACGTCAGCGGCAGAGGCAGAAAAAGGTGAGTGCATTACTGTATTTATAAGCTGAAATTTTTGCTGGGGTTTTATTTTGGTGGATATCACAATCATGAATTTGCTCAAATTTGTTCACTCATTGAAACCTCCATAGTCTTGTATACGTTAATCTTTCAAAACATGAAAATTACTCGCTAATGTGTGAAAAGGTTTGAAATAATTCAGCCAACCTAAGTTGTAAAATAAAATCACAATGATTTGAAAATTAGCACATTGTACTTGCATCCCTACATACAGGACCTTCCTGAATTAATCATCTGACATTTAGTTTAGGTAACTACACTCAGACATTAAATTGATATCATTAAATGAAGAAAAACAAGATGAACAAACTGTGAAAATTTGAGCAAATTCGGATAATTCATTCAAAAGTTATGAATTTTCAAAGCTTTGATTTACACCCCTCATGGGCTCCTTAAATTGGCAAACGTAGAGGCACAAAATGGCTGCCAACATGGAGAACTCTCCATTCACTTTGTACACAAAATTTCACATTTTCCTCTTTTTTCCAGAAAAGTAGAAAAAATTGTGTTATTTCGGTTAGACATATTATAGCCACATCAATTCTGCAAACATTCCAGAAAGAATGGTGTTGATTCCTCATTTGAAATATGATATTGATCCAATTTCAATAAATTTAAATACAAAGTGAATGAGGAGTTTTCCATGTGTGACATCACAGATTATGCTAATTGGCTATACGTTGCCA
Organism: Temnopleurus reevesii; assembly: GCA_036244855.1. Classification (NCBI taxonomy): domain Eukaryota; kingdom Metazoa; phylum Echinodermata; class Echinoidea; order Temnopleuroida; family Temnopleuridae; genus Temnopleurus; species Temnopleurus reevesii. The sequence continues at coordinate 62,084 of BQKZ01000488.1, read as the reverse complement.
ATTCAAGGATGCCCAGCACAGGTGGAAATGATAACATTGAAGATCCATAACTTTTGAACGGATTATCCGATTTTGCTCAAATTTTCACAGTTTGTTCATCTAATTTTTCTTCATTTACTGACCGTTCATTATTGGTTGGGTGTAATTCCCCTAGAGGAAAATATAAAAGTTGGGTGTAGATGCGGAAAGATAGTTTTAATGAAGTTACACATTCATTTTTGCATTCGTTGGAAGTTGACTCTGTTTTTATAGTTAGCAGTTTGGCTTCAATTGCGGAAATGATAGAAATGTCATTCATATTTTTATGAAAGGACTCCTAGATTGATTGATTGTTAATTAATGAGACTTGGTTTATTTTCTTTCATTCTTTGTGTCATGACAGGCTGAACAGAAAAGCACCAAGAGTGAACCAGATGACGGTCACAAGAAAGACATTCACGTTCCTGTATCCCTTCATCATCATCACCATCATCACCACCACCATCATTTGGAGGTATCCACCAACAAGCAACGTGAGGAATTATCCCTGCACAACACCACTACCAACTGCAAGCTACAACCCCCACCACCAACGTCCAAACATCATCAGGCATCACCCAAGATGTCCCTTGAAATCCACAAGCCCGAATCGGTTCCCACGTCCAAGGGCCAGCCCAGACTCAGCGCCGACCCTAAAACCAGCTTGACGGCTTCCCGAACGACGTCCCTCCCAACCAGCACTTCCTCTGTCTCTTCGTTGGGATTGTCCAAGCAGGCTTCCTCGCCACCCAGACCAGTGCCCATGGTCACGTCGCAGGAGAGTGCTCCAGACACCAGCAAGAAGGGCAGAGGTTCAAATGCAACCCAACCACAGGTCCAGGCAAGTGCGCCATCATCAAATGCTGGTAATAAGAGTCTGGAAAGCAAGTCCAAAGGGAAGCAGAATGGAGCTGGGAAGCAAGGTCCGTCGTTAGCCCCAGAGGTTCAAGCAGACAGCAGAGGGAAGACAGACCTAGAGATGGGGAAGACGAAGCGCGATCAGGTGGCCAGCAGTAAAGCAGGTGCCCAACCATCGCAGCAGAGACTTCCTCAATGCCAGAAGCAGCAACAAAAGACCGACAAGACATCCAGACACGACAACGCCTGGAAGACTACGACTAACAACGGACAGGAAAGGTTACTCAATGGCAATGCAAGTGACAGCAGCAGCAGTAGCAGCATATCCGTCAGTGGCATCAACAAGAGCGGAAACGTCCGGACCAAGCAGGGTGGGGCAGCATCCGCAAATATTGATGATCCTCATCTGAAGAAGCAAGCCGCCAGCCCCAAGCCCTCCCATGGTGCGGCGCTGACCCCAGCACAGGGCAATACTCGCAAGGCTGCTGCCCAACCCACCACCACCAACAAGACCAATCACACTTCCAGCAGCGCCAAGGAGCAGCTTCCGCAGAAGATGGAGGAGACGGCTACTGCCAGGCTCGCCAGCAAGCGCTCAGAAGCCAACCACAAGATGGACACCAGGACATCGCAGAATGGAGGTGGTCACGAGCAGACGAACGGGATGGTTCTGACCAATGGGAACAGCACCACCAACAAGAGACGCAAGAAGAAGAAGAACTCTGACAATCCGAATGCATCCATTGGTAAGTTATCTTCCTGTCATCAGGCCATTAAAACATTATTTGGTATGCACAAATGACACCAAGAATGTGCATGAGGATATGAATTAAGATATCTTTAAACAAGAGAAAGCATGGTCAAAATAAGAATTCACTCATTCGTGTAATAAAATGTTGGGTACCGCTGTTTGGTGATTCACATTTTATGCATCTGTAATCAAGAACATTTGCATTCCTGCATAGTTCCAACACTAATCTAGGCACCACCATGCAAAATCATTGGGTCGTTACATGTACTCAACACAGAAATCATTATATTGAAACCAAATCTAAAATACTGAGTCCAAAGTTTCTTAACTAATAGTAGTTTACATGATGAATAACTATGCTCAGCACCAATGGTGTCTCCACCCCCCTCATCAATCTTACAATGTTTTTTCCACTAAGAAACTTCCACAGTTCTTCAATATTTTTTCGAGGTCTCCTAATTGCTTTATGTCTAACAATACCATGATTCAAAATAATTATTAAAGATTCATTTTCTGTGTTTATTTTGACAGATGAGATATTTCTTCCCAAGGAAAATGTTGACATGAATGAAATGGACGAGACGGAGAGAGAGCTTGAAGCTTTCAAAAGGTAAATATTATTTTACAAAAAGAATAACGTGGTTCAGTGGTTCTGACTTGCGCCTTTCAACCAGAGGGCCAGTGGTTTGAATCCCACCCACGGCCTTCATTTCTTTCAGCAAAAAATTATCTGTGCTGTGCTGCACTCAATCTAGGTGGAAACAGGTACCTGACAGGACTTTTTTCCCTGAAATGCTTGAGTGCCTGAGTGGCTGGCTCTGCAATTAAAGCGAGGATCAAAGGGTACCTCATATCAAACAGAGTAGAGTATATGTATAAATGGACCCTTTATTGCATGCCTCCCCCAAAAAATGTTGTATAGTTGTCCTCCCCCATCTGACCGTATGAAAATGTTCCGACCTGAACTGTAGTAAAATATAGCCTAATTTTTTTTATTTTCCAAGTTTCCTGGCATTTCTTTACTCCTGAAGTCCGTTTTTCCATAGTAAATGTGTTAAGAATATAATAATGATAATAAAAAGAATTTTCAGACCAGCTGTGTTAAAAAAAGTGGCATTTAATTGACCACCAGATTGGGGGGGGGGGGGGGGGCAATTCAAGTACAAATTCTCTGCAAGTCAGGTCAATTTGCCAAAGTAATTTTTTACCAATCAATGCAAAATGCATTATTTAAGATATCTCTTTTGAGTTAAATGTATAAATTTCTCCATCTCTTCTTCTCTCTTTCCATCTATCTTCCTCTCTCCCATTCTCCTATCTCTCTCGTCCTCCCTCTCCTCTATCTCCCTCCTCTCCTTTCTCCCACTTCCTCTTTCTCCTCTCCCCCTCTCCCCTTCCCCTCTCTCCTGCTCTCTCTCTCCTCTCTCCCCCCTCTCCCTTCTCTTCTCGCCCCTCTTGCTGCCCTCATCCCATCCTGCCCACCAGATTCTGCATGGCCTCCACCCCCCAGCAGCACAAGGAGAAGGTGGTTTTCAACGTCAAGGATCTCGCGCTGAAGAAGAGCAGCATCCAGGCTCACTGAGACAACCCATCATTCCAATCTCTACCAAGACCAAGCCACAGACCCAAAGCAAAGTGATAGGTTACTCCTTACTTCCAACATACTGTATAAGCTGATATTTTCGCAGTGGTTTTATTTTTGCTACTTTTTCGATTTTGGCATTGTGAAAATTTCCACTCTATGGCCCGTATTCCGATAGCGAGGTTTAAGTTAACCCTGGTCTAAACCTGGGGTTTAAGTATGGTAAGCCAAAAGAGGCTTGAATCTATAACAGTCAATGTTTAATTTACCAGCACATATGGTACTCATATTATTTAAAACTGTCTCGGAATGAAAACCTGAATAGTTTTCTTCATTATTAGAGCATGGGAAAAGAGAGCAGTTAACATAACAATTATTCATTGTGAGTGAAGGTTTGGCACTTTTGGCTATCCATACTTAAACCACAGATTTAGACCAGGGTTAACTTAAACCTCTCTATCGGAATACCGGCCTCTATGATTAACATTCATTGTGGACAAACACTATCAAAAACGTGAAAATAAGAAAACTCCAATGTGTCAAACTGGTCAAAAATCGCGAAAATATCTGTACACTAAAATATTGGCTTATACAGTATGTGATTACCTAAACAACCTTTCACTGACCCAACGTGAAGCGATAGGTGTTACTTCGTCATTCAAAGATGTAATGAGGGATTGTGTTAGACTATATATGTATTCATGTATGGTTACCTATAAAACCGAATAGCACAGTCCCAAGTGAAACGCTCAAAAAATTCACCGAGGGATTTTACTCAAAAGACTTCAAGCATTTATGGTTAGTGTGGAGACCTGATACTACAGACCAAACTCAGGCAACACATGTTACTAGTTTGTCAATGATGTATTTAGGGCACGCATGAAATTGAAAGCATATTTCGTGAGCTACGATGTATGATTAAGAGGTACATATAATTTGCCATGTTATCTCCAAGAACGGCACCAGTCAAAATTAGTTGTTGGCCTGTTGTTCGTGAATCCTTTTTTTTTCTTCTGAACACATTTTTGGAGAAAAAAAATAGTTATTTGCTGCTTGGTTTTGGAAGGTCATTCACCAGTCAATTGATCAATTTTGTCAAAAGGTTATTGCAAAAATTTGCTTTGGGTTATCGCACGAAGTCTAGTTTGGCAATGACGGCACTTCTGCAAAAATTTTCCCGTTTATTTTCAGAGATGCAATGAAATATTATGTGGAGTTGCTGAAATATAAGTTCAAAATCCTTGGTCAGGAGTAACTGAATTTACGTGTCAGAATAATATTGGGTTTGGGATTGTCACTTGCAGATGATTAAAAATGGTCTGTTGGATGTGACTCTTGATAGATAAATGTTTGAATCATAAGTAATCTTTTTAGTCGTACAAAATTGAGCACCACAAGCACACTAAGTGTCAAAATTCACATTTTTTTCAATGAATAATTGGGAATATTTCAATAAATAATCGACCTTGTAATTTGTTAAACGTTTTGTAGTTTCAATGTTAAATTATTCAAATATATGTTTGATATGCCCAAGGTACATTTTTTGTGACTGTAGGAATTAAAAGTGAAGGAATTATTATATTTACCAGTCCTAACAATTTGGAATTGAAATCAGTTGTTCAGTAGATGAGCAGTAATAGCAGAATCTCTGTGCTTAAATATAAATTGCTTGGCAAAAGTCGGGCAAAATGAAAAACTCATTATTTTATGATTTTATATGAAGAAAGATCTGAAGCAGTTTTATTTTGAATGTAAGAAATGAGATATGATTTATCTGTAGAGATTTGAAATGATGTAAAATGAATGTAACCGATGATATTTTCATTTGCCTTTTTAAGATCCATGTTGTACGATGTGTATCAGTGAAGAGTATCGGTGTTGTATTTGCTCTTCTCTCGTCTGAAAAACGGAAAATGTATCACATTTATTCAGCTGGGGTGCGGATTTTAGCCTCACTTGTTACTTGGAAGTCATAAAAAGGAACACTTTAACTGACGTGACTTGTATGACCAGACCACGGAAGCAGAAATGAATCGAGAATGGCCTTGTGTTGTGTGTTTTATTAAAAATTTGATTTTAGGAATGAAGATTCCGAGACTGGTTATCTTGGCGGTACATGTTGAAAAGCCAAGATGTGATGTTTGTTGCGGACGTATGTTCTCCTCTATATTTTTTCCTCTCTCGACGATGACTTTGTAGTGTGGAGTAGACGATGCATATGAAAAGAAATGTTGCGTTTATTATTAATGCGAAAAATTCCAGTGCATATTAGCCATTTTCATGATATGTAAACAAAATGCTAACAATAAACATTGATATTGCAATGAAAATGAACTCTTTGTGTGGCATTGGTTATTGATTTGAAGCATTTTTTACTCCCTCTTCCAATGCAACCAGCCAGGTGTTTCACCAACATAAGAAAGACTTTATGCACGACTTTACGTTCGACTGGTATCCCCTCTTGCGCTGAATCATTCATAATATTACGCGCATTCAGCGCAAGAAGGGATACCAGTCGAACGTGAAGTCATGCGTATAGTCTTTCTTATCTTGGTGAAACGCCTCCCAGAATTCATATTCAAGCCTTCAAAATCAGACGCTTATGAGGTAATGATGTGATTTTTATGTACAAACTTCAGGCCAAAAAGAAATTTGTTTGGATGCTCTTGAATGCTATTTTGGAAAAAAAAACATTGACTGGTCAAAAAAGAAAAATTCCAAACACAATTTTCAAAACTCACGAGGAAGATACAACTTGAAAGGGGATGAAAAGCCAAAGAGCTTTTCATTGTTTTTATTGATAATTTCACTCCGATATTTCAATTGTGGTGAAAGCAAATTTTAAAAAAGATCAGGTCGGGCCATTTTTAGGGGTTTGTCGGTTGAGGGCATCTAAACAATTTTTTTTTGGAGGGGGTTCTCAAGAGGAGACATTCATTAGCCCATTACCAAAGATAGCTTTGTACAAGACAGATTATCTTATCTTGAATTTCAGATCTTCATAACATGCTCTTATCAAATACAAACAATTTTTAATAGGCCGGTTTACTAAAAGATTCAAATTTATGCATGTTTCTCGCCAAAGTAGTTACGCGGTATTCCTAAAAACTTGGAATCTAGTTTGCATACATTACTTGTTACAATGTCAGGCAAGCCTCATGCAAGCCTTGGGCAAGCTGTAAGGTTGTCAAGAGCAACCTTTGTGCACAGGGTACGTATAAAATATGCATCTATTAGTAAACCCGCCTAATATAATACAATGATACAATTTATATGGCGCCAAATCCACTTCCCAAAAATTGCTCAAGGCGCAATGCTTATGGCACTAATGTAAAAGAAGAGAAACAAAACAAACAAGTCTGGATGCTATGCATATGTATTTTCATACAAACTATCCTTTATTTTCAAAACACATGGAATGAAAGAACATTTTGGTAGAAGTAATTTCGAAAAATGGAAATTCACAACAGTTTACACATGGTTCTTTAGGAATATTTTTTTAAAGATGAATTCATGGTTTGATGAACTTATGAACAGTATTTCGTCTACCAGATTTTTAATAATGGATTAAACATTAAATCCAAGATCAATCTTCAAAAATGTTTGAATAAAAAATTGAAGTAAATCAAACTTTCTTAACATTTATGTACCAACATTATTCCAATTGTACTTTCAAATTCTAGGTAAAGATGGAAATATATTATTCATATGTTTTTATAAATAATAAGTCAATATGCATATATTACGTGAGTTGACTGATATTTCATAAATTTCTCTTACATAGACAATTTTGGCAATAAATTATCAAATAATTTGATCAAGGTGCGAATAATACTATTCTAAAAACTTTAAAGACTCTCACACAAAACACATCATGATAATACAATATACATGTATGCTGGCTTATCCTTAACAATGCTTCATAACTTTTGTCTTTTATGAAAAACTGGCAGAGAAATTCTCTTTTATAGAGACTACAAGAAGTATTTAATACTTGTGCAGGTGCATATAAAATGAATTTCTAAAGTAAAACTCTTGAACAATAACATAAAATGATGTATAATTCACATTGGTTCAGTGCAAACAAAAGTAAAACTCATGAAAAATAATATAAAATCATGTATGAAACACATTGGTTTCGTACAAACAATATTTCAGAGATTGCATGACTGTACTGTTATGAAGGCACATCCGGCAATGAAAAATAAAATCATGAATACGCACAGGAAACAAGTTTTAAAACTCGAAAAAAGATTCTGGGTAAAGAAACAAATGTTAAAACACAATAAATAAAGGCTCAGAACTGTTAATAATGTTCTTTTTATAGTACAAAAAAGGTTGGCAATGAAGAGGAATGAATACACATTAAACCGTAATTCTCCTGTGCAGGAAAGACACGATGCCCTTCTCGACATTTCACTGTGCCATGCTCCCCAAATTAGTACCCTGTGTGATTCTCACGTAACAGCTGTGACCCCATTTGAGACAACTGGTTATGCAATCCAGACTTTACATGTGTTTGAATATCACCTAGCTAAAGAATTTCAAAAATATTGATACAAGAAGTATCAAATGCTCTGATAAGAAATACATGTAAAATGATTTATCTAAAACTTAAAAAATGGCTCGCACGGAAGCATGTCATTATTGTGCAATACATATTGGCGTTAAAATAATCCTTTCATCTTGACTTTCCATTGATCCCCCTCCCTCTGTAAAGAAAATTCCAAAAATTTTCTTCTTCTGTTTTAGTACCTCACTTCAATTCATTAATCATTTACAGGGTTCCCATAAAAATTATTTAAAAAAACGGAATTCAATGACTAATGCACGACTAGATTGCTACTTTCCATTACTTCCTTTCCAGCAGTTTCCAAAATCACACACTTTCAGATGGCCCCTACCTCCCTTACAGCCACACAGTATGAGAGTTACAAGACACCAAGAGGTCAATGCGATTTCATGACTTTTCCTTTACTTTTCGCACCCGATTTCCGAAATACACCCACTCAGTATGAGAGTTCCGAGACACAACAAACTGGAAAGCTGTCATAGCCAAGAGGTAAATGCAATTCCATGACTTATCCTTAAAGGGGAACTACACTCAGACAATTAATTGCTATCATTAAATGAAGAAAAATACGACGAACAAACTGTGAAAATTTGAGCAAAATTGGATAATCCATTCAAAAGTTATGAATTTTCAAAGTTTTGATTTACATCCCCCATGGGCACCTTAAATTGGCAAACGTACAGGCACAAAATGGCTGCCAACATGGAGAACTCTCCATTCACTTTGTACACAAAATTTTACATTTTCCTCTTTTTCCAGAAAAGTAGACAGAATTTTGTTTTTTCGGTTACATATATTATAGCCACATCAATTATGCAAGCATTCAAGAAATAACGGTGGTGATTCCTCATTTGAAATATTATATTGATCCATTTTCAATAAATTCATATACAAAGTGAATGAGGGGTTTATCCCCACTTGGTCCAATGCCATCTCGTCCAATGACCGTTTCGTCCAAACGCGCTTCGTCTAACATTAGGTCGTCCAATTACCACTTTGTCCATTATTTAATTCGTCTAATAGCCGCTTGGTCCAATAACCAGTTGGTCCAATTGTCAGTTGGTCCAATAGCCAGTTGGTCCTATAGCCAGTTGGTCCAATAGCCAGTTGGTCCAATTGCCAGTTGGTCCAATAGCCAGTTGGTCCAATATCCAGTTGGTCTAAAGTCACTTGGTCCAATTGCCAGTTGGTCCAATTGAACATTACATTGGTAGGGGTAAAAAAATGGTTACACAAAGTCTCCATCCCGAATGATTCCCTTCTCTCTCTTACTCTCTACCTATCTCTCTATCTCTCTATCTTGCCATACCATTTACCTCCTTTTTTATTTCCTATCTCTCTCGCTAACTCTCTACCTATCTTACCCTTTACCTCCTCGAGACATTGTTCAATTAGTAAGTTCATCCATGTCTGCAACTAAATACCCTATGTTTCACAATGTTATAAGAATCATATTCAACTGTTTCCAGATATAGGAAAAATTGATTAAAAATTGATTGAAATAATTACGAGTGAATCTTAACTTTTGTGAGTAGGGAATGACATGCTAAGTAGTCAGTTGTACACATGCTGTTTTTTGTAGGTTTGTTTTTGTTTTGTTCTTGTTTTTTTTTTTTGGCGTGGTGGTGGCAGCAATCAATGACCGAAACAATGAGAAGGAAATAATCCCAGCCTTGGGACTATACAATCTCAAAAGAGCCTATCAAAATGGAGGTGCACACCATTTGCATTTATTTAGTTGATTGTCACTATATTTCCCCATTTAATTTACCTGCAGTATTGAGAGCCTAATAAATGTTAGGTATAAACATTAAAACTATACTGTTTCTAGCGCATTTTGTTTTGAGAAATTGCTTAACATTGCAGCTGCATAATTGAAACAATTCTCAAACAGCTGTCTGTCTTATCTTATTATATTCAGATAGATGAAATAATCAACAAAGATGCAAAAATGAAGAAAATAAATGGAATTAAAGCGTCAGTCTTGCTATTGGACCAAGTGGCAATTGGACCAACTGGCAAATGGACCAACTGGCAATTGGACCAAGTGGCAATTGGACCAACTGGCTATTGGACCAACTGGCTATTGGACCAACTGGCCATTGGACCAACTGGCTATTGGACCAACTGGCTATTGGACGAAATGGCTATTGGACGAGCGGGATATTGGACAAAGCGGCAATTGGACGAAATGTTTATAGACGAAGTAATGTTGGACTAAGCGCGTTTGGACGAAACGGTCATTGGACGAGATGGCATTGGACGAGCTGGCAATTTACCGAATGAGGAGTTCTACATGTCTGACATCACAGATTATGCTAATTGGCCATTCGTTGCCAATTCAAGGATGCTCAGCACAGATGAAAATGATAACTTTGAGAATTCATAACTTTTGAACGGATTATCCAATTTTGTTCAAATTTTCACAGTTTGTTCATCTGAATTTTTCTTCATTTACTTGACTATACATTATTGTCTGGGTGTAATTCTCCTTTAACTGTTCACACCTAGATTCCCAGACTTTTCCCTGACTTTCCATGACCAAGCAAATTTCCAGGATTTTTCCATGAATGTGCTGAGGGAACCCTGGAATTAAAATGTGAAGCGCGACAGCTGAACCTCACAGTTTCTCATGAAAGTAGGCATGACAACAGGTATGACAACAATCTTGCTTCCGCTATGAGAAAAATATTTGGTTCAGCTCTTTGGTGATTCCCATTATATCTAATTTTACGATCATCATGCATATTCCATACAGTTAGCACCTCTGCTAGAGCCATAGTGAAAACCTATTCTGAAAAAAGAGCTCCACATTTTTTGTCCCAACATTATTTGCCCATCAACTTCAGATCATCTTTTAACCCATTGGCTACTAATTTCTGTGATTCCCACATCCTTTGTGCAGAGAGTACATGGCTCCATAGTCAATGTGTTAAGATTACATTCTGGTCCTCGCTGAATCCGGATGTCACCAAAAGGCCTGTCTTGCTTCATCTAGTCAATGGGTTAAAATGATATTCTTCTGTGACGATTAATCAAAGTCTGGCCCTCGCTGAATCCGGATGTCTCCAAAGGGTCTGTCTTGCCTCATCTTGATCAGTCTCATGGCAGTATACTCTGTAGTAAAAACAGACAAAGAAAGAAAGAGATTTAGCTTAAATATGTATGGAAGTTTAAAAGCGTCACCTGTATCTACAGATACATCTCAGATTTCAACACCTTGCGATCAAAAGTATCAAGTTCATCCTTTCGTTGTAATTTCCAAGACAGCATCTCATGGGAATTGACATATTTTAGTCTGTCTTATGAATGTACTATTGTCACTGAAAAATCACACTATATAGGATTTATAAAATCGTATTCTTTGGCATCTCTGACAAAGTACTCTATGGGGGTGTTGTTTTAAAATTGCAATTGATCGTAAGTTGCAGATGATTGGAACGTACCAATCAAAATCATTGTTTCTTTAATGTGTCTTGTTAAATGCGGATACCATGCGCAAATGAAAATGTGTGTTACAAATTGCAAAGTTGCAGTTGATTTGCGGTTGATTCCGAACAACACCACATATATATTTCTAGTCCTTGTCTCACCTAGAGAAATACATGAGCTTGGTTGCTGAATGCCACAGTTAGGCCAAGTCTTTGCTAAGCTTGTATATTCTGCAAGAGTATTATTCTAAATTTCCTTGTTGAATACATGGGAAAACAAATGAATGATTTTTTTGCAATCTAATTCAACTTGCAATGATGAATCTAATTAGTAAGCAATCTGATAGTTGAAATTTTCCTGTTATGGTCCTAGACTTACCAAGACAGACAGAGAAGATCTTCACGGCGATCGGTCTGTACGTCGTAAGAGGGACCAAGTCTCTAAAGCTGATTGAGTCGGCCTCTTCAGTCAGTACGCAGATACCCCTGAGTGATAAAGATATAAGATACTTTGAGAAAGGAATTCTCTTACAATACTCAGATTCCCCAATATCTTTGACTGAAAATAGGGATTATGCTTTATATCAAGAATAATAATGGTTCCCATTGAATTGTGTAATACAATGTTGTAATTTTTTTTCTTCAAAACACGAGTTTTGAATTCCCCACCTCAAAACCCTCTCCCCCTTACACTCTCTCTTCTCTTCGCCCTCTCTAACCATCTTGCTTCATCAAATTCTCTTGTGGAATGCTCAGTTTCCCTGAAGAGATTCTCCTCTACCTCTCCACATCCTGGGATGTGCTCCTCTGGTGATGAATTTACCTCAAAGAAAGACCATTTCCTTTTCCATCCCACCTTTATCTTTATATCTCTCTCTCAAACCATCTTACCTGCCCAAATTATCTTGTGGAATGTTCAGTTCCCCAGCTGATGCTCCCTTAACCTTCCTCATCTTCCAGCATATGCTTTTATTAACTTCATAATCTGAATCTGAACAAAACAATTTTACCAACCGTTCTCTCTCACACGTAAGCAAATTGTCTTGAGGAATGCTCAGCTTCTACCTGTACCCTCTTCCTCATCTTCCAATATGCTTGCTGACAAAACAAGAATCCAATTTGATATGAACATATTTTGAATTCCACCTATGATATCCTATTACTTCTGCAAGTCATGCTAAGACATCAATAAATGAGAAATTAGGACGACATAATTGCACTGATCTGTCCGTTGCTAGGATGGCTTTATTCTGACCAAGAGGGCGGCATACACAATTGCCGTATGGAGCATAATGAGTAGATAGCACGATACTACACCACCCCCCCTCTCTTTTCACTCCTTTATCTAACTATCTATCCATGTTTTTATCAATCGATCATTCTATCTTTTTATCTATCTTTTTATCCATCCATCCATCCATCTATCTACCTTCCTATCTATCTATCTATCTATCTTACCTCAGCAAATTGTCTTGTGGAATGCTCGATTCCTCAGCTGATGATCTCCTTTTCCTCCTCTTAGCTTTATTCCCGCCTTCATCCTCCGATGTGCTTATCATCTCCGGTGCCGACAACACGGGAGCGGGCTCCTCAAGTGGCACCTCAATTCGATCCTCCTGCTGTCCCTCCATCTGATCCATCATAATATCCTCCTCTGGCAGCAATGGAAGCTCCCTTATGTCCATAGCCTCCTCTGGAATGGCTTCTTCCATTTCCTTGAAACTATCCCCAACGGTGTGGTGAAGACTTCTGCAGGATGGATGGAAATTAAAAGAAGAATAAATAAAACCTTTGTTGGAAGCAACTAATATCTTGAATGAATTAGGCTAAGGTGAAATTATTCAACATAATATTCTTCAACATAATATTCTAAATATCAAAGTAATCCTTTCTAAGCTAGCTCCCTCATGCTGAACCACCTCTGAGTTATTATTACATTCCTTATTGAGCACATTTTTACCTCTTAAGGAGGTACCATCTAATAAAAAATTATGTAATAATTGTTTCAGAAATGGAGTCGTGATGTACAGCTGAACATCTTTTGAAACACAATATATGGATGCATAAATTCAGGAACCTTTTATGAGAGGAAAATGATTTGATATTACCTTTTCGCAGTCGGAGGGTCGGACTGGAAGCTCTTCAAACGTGAACTGTCTTTAGAGTCAGATAGATGACTGGCGTCTAATGAAGAAAAAAAAAAAGATTTAAAAGCATGAGGTTCAATTTACAAGTTGAAAATATATATCAAAGGGTTCAAAGGACAGAATTCTACATAAAGAAGCCCTCACCTTGCACTACACATTAAGCTATCAAATTGAAATCTAGTAAGAAATGGTAAAGGAGTAACATTTTGTAACAAATCTATACGTCTGAATTATGAAGATCAAAGGTCAAAAGTAAAGCTTTTGAGGAAGCCCTAACTTCACTTTATCACACAAAGCAAGGAGAAATAAGGGGATAGAATGACAAAGCAGAATCATATATATTCTGAAATATGTTTAGGTCCAGGGTCAAATGTCAAAAAATTCCATGTGGAAGAGTTTTGAAGCTTCCATGTATTTTTCAAATGACATTACGGACAAATTTACCAAAAATCAAAATCACAATATCCAGAGATGCCAGTTGAAATTGATCAGATATGCTGTAAATCAACTAAACTGCAATACTTTGTACACAGCTCCGTTAAATAGAGCGAGGAGACCTAAATTCAGGCTTTCGCCTGCAAATGGGCATTTTGAATATCTCTATATTTACCTGCGGATACAACAAGTGATTGAGGAGTGTCATCAAACTTGGTTCTGGGTTGACTTGTCTCCAAAGAGATGTCTCTCATACGCTCTGGGCTAACGGAGAGTTCTCGTCGAAGGACCTATTCATATGGCCAGAGAAAGTATCATCAAAATTAGGACTGTTGTACACACTTTGCTACAACATTTGATTTAGGGCTCTAAAAATCATGCCAGATACATCTGCAGAAAAAAAATCTTTACAAAATTGTACCGTTCTGATTTTTTTATGTATTTGCTGTTTGATGCAATCACTATAACTTGATAAAGATCCCAAAATGTGTAGCATGATGAAGAGTAAAAAGACATTATTTTTTTCAATTTGTAACATTACATCTGATTGAAACATTGTAGAAATAAAGAAATAAATTTGCAATCACTAATAAAAGTCCCTCATCCTTTCTCAATGGGTTGTCAGACCCAAGTAAGGCTGGTTTGTGCAATTTGATTGACAATTCTATGTCGAGTAATGTGTGGACAACCTATGGGCCCAGTCACATAGAAGCCCTTATTGAACATGATTCAACATGACTCTTTGTTCACTTAGCAGTCAATGCCTGAGATCCACGAGTCATAATGAATCATGTTTAGTCAGGACTTCTAATGTGACTGGGGCTTTAAAATTGTAATCGAATTCATATAACCATCATATTGCACAATATGATTCACTGTGCATGGGCTTTTTTATTCTTATGTATTTTGGAAATATTTTTTTACCTCTGGTATCTGTTTGACAAGCCTAGTCCTCTCATCTTCCTCCTCCTCCTCTTCTTCTTCTTCCTCCCCTTCCTTGCCGGAGGTGGTTTCCGATGATGTTGACGTTAGGATGGGTGGGCGTGGTCTCATGTGAGCTGTACTCCAGGCTGGCCCATCGGGATCTTCGACTTCTGGATCTGTGAAGGCTCTCCGAAGCTCAGAGTAGTCCTTCCATAGTTTGTGTAGGTCTCTGGTCTTCTTCAGAGCTATAGGGTATCAAAGAAAAATGGTATGATAAATTTTATATTTGAAGGTTTCATCAAACAGTGAGCTGTGCCCCAGGCAGGCCCATTGGGATCTTCAACCTCGTGGTCTCTGCAGGCTCTCTAGATCTGCAGCTCTGAGTAGTCCTTCCCCAGTTTATGCAGGTCTCTGGTTTTCTTCAAAGCTATAGGGTGTCAAAAGAAAAATGATAAGATGTGTTTGATCTCGAAAGGTTTCATCAAATGGTGAGCTGTGCTCCAGTGTCAAACGAAAAGGATGAAACAGTACTTCATTTCTTTACATCTTCAACTTCAAAGTCTGTCCTGGCTCTCCGAAACTCCAAGTATCATCATTCTACAACTTTGAGCAGGTCTCTGGTCTTTTTTAAAGCTATAGACCTTTCGAGAAAAATGATATAAATGTAATACATCTTATTCTAATGATCGCCTATCTATATGGTAGCTGCAGTGCTAGTATGATTGAATGTTACCATACCTCTCATATAAGTAAAATATGATACTGTCCTAGCAAAATCTGGATGTTTGGTAGGTGTCATAGACATAATATTGATAATAAAAGTGATAAAGTGAACAAAATACAATTAAATTTGTGCTTTTTAAAATACAGTTCTTGAACATTTTCTCAAGTTGCAGCAAAGAAATGAAAAATAATCTGCAAGACAAATACCTTTCCTTGTTGGTTCCTCGAAGAGTTCTTTTGCAGAAGGGTGGCTTGGTGACACACGAGTCTGTAGTGGAAAAAAATATATGCTAATGTACAAAGTATAGAAAATTAGTTGTATCTAAAGTCAAGGGGTCAGTGACACAAAGACCCTACTCTAATTTGGTTGTGTAGAGAAAAGTGTGTTCAGAGAAAATTAATTTCTATATGATGATAAATATTCAACATTGTGTTTTCCACAGAAAATTCATACTTTCCTGAATATTTTGATACCAAAACTTCTTTTTCATCTAAAGATGCTTATCATGTTGCAGTCCAAGGATTATTGGAAATCTTAATAATTATTTTCCCAACTCAGACATGCCACCTGATAAGGAATATGCATAAGGTGTATTTCTACAAGACTTCAATGCTTTCATAACAAGTGAATGACTGAAAGTAAGCTTATTGGTGTCATATTTCTCTCACTTTTATTAAGCTGCTGCATTATTTACATTTTCATTTTGACCTCATGCATATTTCAGAACGATTGGCATCTCTGCCAAATTCTTATCACTCTAACCTCCTTCCGAGCGAGTTCATCCACAGTCTCCATGTTGCGGCGAAGGTCCTGCTTGCTAATCTGCGTGGCATTATCTTTGGCAAACACCAGACGCCTCTTGCGACCCCGGCGTGGGGCAGTGGTAGGAGAGGTGACTGAATCGATAGGAGACAATCGCAAGACATTCTGCAACACCTATTGAAGGAAAAATTTGGCAAAATCAATAATATGGCTGAGCTCAAAAGTTTTAAAGCCCTTGATTAAAATAAGGATTTCCTTGAAATTTTTTTTCAAAAAACTATGGAGAATTCATCTGGATATTCTGTCATAATATAATTTGAGCAAAGCAGACTATAATACAAAATTGTGATTTCATTGTATTTACATGACATATGAAAACAATTTTAAAATATTTGTATTGTTGGTTCTTACTAATTTGCCTAGACATACACTAAGACCAAGCTTGGTAAAATATTTGATAAACAGTTCTGAATGCATCACAACCTCAGCATATATCTTTTGTGATTCTCAAAATGTTTTGAACAATGTTTAAGAACTTTTTAGATCCTTTTACCAAAATTAGCTTGTTGTGCATTAAGTTACTGCTCAAAGATATAGATATTGCATTAAAAAGGAGTATTTGAAGGCAAGGTGTTGGTGAAGATTGAGAACTGTGTATTTTATGGATTATGACAGAATATTTACTCCATGTACAAGTAGAATTAATTACAATGATACAAAAATTAATCACTTGAAACTTACAGGTCCAGTTCCGGGTGTTTCCATTCCTTCCTTGTCTGGTTTCTTGGTAGGAGGCACCAGCTCCTCTGCGGGCTCCTCCCCTTGCTCCATCTCCTCCATCACAGGCTCCGCCTCCATCAAAAGCTCCGCCTCCACATCAGCAGCCATCACTTCAGGGAGCACCTCCTGGGAGGGTACTGGAGAGAGTTGGTCCAGGAGGGCTTGGTGGGGGGATGAAGAATGGCGAGGAAGGAACAATTCTCCGTTGGATGTCGTAGGGGAAAGCATGAGTTCACCTGTTCGTTGGTCAACCTCCCAGAGTTGGTCGAGGCTGCAGTGAAAATAATGGGTCAAACAGTGTTTACAAGAGGATGTAATTTCGGATATTCCCTTAAATTAGACCTTTCATCCCAGTCATAAGAATAATGGGGAATGGACTTTAAACCGCCCCCCTCCCCACACACATCATTATAAGCCTTGCAAATCTTTAAATACCCGAATATTCTCATCTAAAAAAAAAGAGAAATGCAAAAGATTAACAAACAACAAAATACATAGGAAATTATAAAACACAATGAAAAAATAAATAATTTTTATGCAAACATAATTTACACTATTCTTAAACTCATACAAACAAATACAAAGGAAACGTTCTTCTTTGTCATCTATAGATCGATAAGTCTTGAGGCCACAATGAAAAGAACACATCAAATGATATATATATGGGTAATACATCTTAGTTAGATATGAACATGTAATGCACCTGACCGTCTGCACCTCTTTCTCACTCATCTCTTCTTTCTTTTTTTAACAAGCCGTTTTATTGAGAAATTTTAACAGTGGCCCAACAGAAATTAAGTTACATGCAGCACAGTATGTTTGGTTTTCATGCAAATTCTTTGAAATTCAGCCTTTTAGTTGCAGTGGAGCAATCTTTTTGTTATAATCACCATATCTACTCAACAATTACAAAACAAACTACTGCTTCCAATTCAGAGTTATGCCATTAGACAAATTCTATGCAGCCATTTCTGCTATGCACCCATTCTTCGGTTCATCGGCTGTGTCCCTTCTTTGGTACTATGTGTGATTTATCTGTCCCCAGATGGTGAAAATACATCAGCTATTTTTTACATAAGTGCTGTCAAATTTTGATTGCATATTTAAACATGGGAAGTATGACCTGAAAAGACATTTAATATGCCCTTTGATTTTTGATCCCTTTTAAAGCCTTATCTTTTCTTCATAAATTGTTTTAATGGTGGCCAAAATCTTTTTAAAAGATAATTTTTAAAAAAGATACCATTTCGGATCGACGAATGCCTTTTTTTCTTGAAAAATTGGAGGCATCCAAACATTTTTTT
>BQKZ01000487.1:110336-122135 GCA_036244855.1 Temnopleurus reevesii | reverse complement strand
CTCTCTCTCTCTCTCTCTCTCTCTCTCTCTCTCTCTCTCTCTCTCTCTCTCTCGCTCGCTCTCTCTCTCCCTCCCTCTCTGATAATTCTCTTCTTTTCCTCTTTTTGCTGTTGAACTCCACAGTATTGTACACATGAGCTTCTTCAATGGCAATCCTCAATGAGGAACTAACTCATAAATATGAAACCGGATCAAACAACAATTTTACAATCGTAATTAACAGCTTTATAAAAAATGTTTCAAAGCATCCTTTTGTAAAACCAGATTCAGCATTCATATCAAATATCAAATGAATATAATTAAACTATTACCCATTAACACAACATTTTCCTTGCATACTTGCCAATAGCAACTCTTCTGTATTGGCAGTTTTTGTCTTTAAAATCAGCATATCAATAAGAGAATCTATAATCACAACATTAGAGTAAATCATCATGTAGAAGAATAAAAAAAATGTGTAGCATCAGTTAAACCAGTTAAATTGAACATCTTTATGGAATTCAAATCAGGATTTACTGATGATAAAACATAAAATGGCTTTCTTTCCATGTGACAGTATCAAAACCTTAACTCTATTTAACCCGTTATCTGCTGAAAGCCTTGAATCCATATTACATATTGGCAGAGCATACTTAACATCTCTGCCCATGATAAAAGGATTTTTACAAGCGGTATTCTCATCCATCTAAAATATTGTTAATAATAATTAATCACTTCTCACTACAAATCTTTCAAACTTCTTTGGCATTGCACAAAGTATTGCTGTGTTCATGTCTGTGTTAAAATTGTTCTGAATAGGTTGACTTTCTTATTAGATGCAAATTTTATGAATATCATAACATAAAAAATGTTCTTGACAACCAAAAAGTTGTTCAACGAAGCAATATATATTGTATGCAAGCTGAATTCCATAATGCAGTTCAATTGTTACTAGCTGTAAAAGCTTGAAGGAATACCACAAAACATTCATTGGCAAGAAATATGCATCCAAGTATGAATTACTCATTACTCATATTAAGACATCTATTCAAATATTCAAAGCATTGTTTTCAGATATATCAATCAAGAAAACTTTGAACACCATTCAAAATTTATCTGACCAAATTCTAATATAATACTACAGACCAAAAAGTAATTCATGGTTTACTTTAAGAATTGAAATCAAATTCTAAAAAATCTTATTCAAATTCATTGAACAAAATTTCTAACAGATTCATTCGGTTGAGAAACAAGAAAAAGAGCCTTCTTAATTTGGTCTTAAATTATGCTTAATCTATTTACAAAAAAATGTGTGCGGCAAAACAAAGAAGAAATATAAAAAATACATTCAATAAAGACTAAATAAAACTTCATACTTTTCTTGATATAAAAGGTAATAAATAATTGAAAGGAAGAATGTTACAAATCATTTGAAATGCTTAATTCTATGTAAAATCTGCTATGAATTTATATGTTCATGAAAACAATAACCAGACATATTGTAGACTAAGCCTTCTTTTCATCCGTTTCATATAACATACTTTAACATACGGTACTTGTTTTATATAACAAGTTATGTAGACATGATTTGATTGGTGTAAATATTTTATCAATGCATCAGGTAAATAAAGTACCTCAAATAAGAATTATATAAAAAATAACAATCTTGAATACATATGAGCTTTTTCTAAGATATTCATTTTAAGTATGGAGCTATTTTAAATGATATTATTAGAAAACACTACTGCTCTTCAACATTTCACTATAACTACATGACCGTAAAGAACAACAATTACACATAGTTCATGTTTACAGGAAAGAAACAAATATATCTGGTGGTTTTTAATTTCCTGCAGTGTGAAAGCTTCCCATATTGCTACACTGATAGAATTGTTAGAGCTTGTTGGGAACAAACTTTATCCAAACATATGTTATCAAATGTTTTGATATCAGCAAGAAAATCCTTTACATAAGTACACTATATCAGGGAATTGTTCCCTGGCTATAGTCACCATAACAATTACAGGGTCATCCTATAAATCAAAATAGTCTGGCCTCCTTTATACAAGACCTCAATAAAACTAAGTCAGCATCATTCATAATGAATCTGATCTTATTTTCATAAACAAAAAAATCATTACTTTGGATGACCAATAACAAAAACACTTTGATAAATATTGCATCTTTTAATAGGATACAGCATAAACTACACATTCTACTTAAATATGACACATTTCATAATGAACATGCTGTCATAACATTAATTAGGCACCCAGAAAGACAGCTTATGTACCTGCGTCAATAAAATATTACAAATATATGAATCTTTTAATAAATTAATAAATAGCTCATACATAAATAGATAAGATAATCTATAATTAAAATTGGTTAATAACTTGTTTTGTGATCAAGTTTGTGCTCAAATTTATTCACAAAACTATTGGCTTGTCCCAACACAGATAAATATTAATTAAGTCAATTCACTGCCAATATACTTATAGCATATAGTTCTACGAATCCAGACATTGAGTTAATTCATTCGTTTAAGGTTGGTGCTGTTGTTGTTTAGTTTATGGCGTTTCAGTCAAGTTTGACTCTTTGCGCAGAGTCTTGTATTAGTTTCTGGTCAGTCTGTGTTATTCCTAATTATAAACAGCTCCTTTGGTGGAAAGCTACACAAAGGTATGTCAGTGCTGCTTCTAGACTGCGGGGAACGTATCGCTCTGACCAACTCTGCTCAGTACATCAAGCTATTTTAGGTCGTATGGACTTTATATTTGGGACACAGACATTTCCTTAATCTAGCCATTACTTAGATCCATGTTTACTCGCATATAATGGTTTAATGAGATCATAAATTTAAAGAGTTTTGTTATCATGAATGTACTTTTATAGGGTGTCTTTCAAAAGTTGCAATTGATCGCAAATCAACTGCAAATCCGTTGCAAATTTTCATTTGCTCATTATATGCACTTCTAACAAGTTCTGCAGGAAACAATGATTTTGATTGGCACGTTCGGATCAACTGCAACTTGCGATTAATTGCAACTTTTGAACAACACCCCCTTAAGACTCCTTACACAACAATGTTAGACTCAACTGCAACTTGCGATTAATTGCAACTTTTGAACAACACCCCCTATTAAAGTGTACATCAGAAATTGATGTTCCAAAGTCTGAGATATCAGTATTACTAAGGTACACTGCTTGATAACAGCTATTAGGACAGTCTTACTGCATTGCACCATCAATCAAGATGAATCATGACAGAGCAGCCAATCACCAGATGGACTACTTCTCTTCCAGTAGAAGGCACATATCATAAATGAGTTGATTGACTCTATCAGACAGACCAACCCATTTGTCTGTGTTGAAACCCATGACGTTAGCAAGACACAACACTTCAGCATTACCCATTAGACCGTAAAGACTAGCGATGCCATAGTATACTGTAAAGAAAGCAAAAAAGTGTAGACATTGAATTTCAAAGAATGAAATAAAACTTATCATTAACTGTATCAGACATCTGAGCAATATGATTTTTACACTTTATCGCCCCGTAAAAGACAGAGCGGTCAATAAATTACTTTATTGCCCTCGGTCGAATGTCTATGGGATTTTGCGTGTAAAACAGCGGGCAATAAATTCACATCCGAAATACGCTGACCGCGATCTCGCGAGCAACCACTTTTAATTTTACCATTGGTTTATTTCATGGATTTCGTGTTCGCTCTAGATGTCTGATTTGGTTAATAATAACAATATGGACTATCTCTTTTGGGAGACACAACATTTATGGCCCTGAGTAGAATCGTATTGCTCTCGTCTTCGACTCGGGCAATACAATTCTACTCAGGGCCATCGACGAGGGCAATACGATTCTACTCAGGGCCATAAATGTTGTGTCTCCCTCAAGGCTAGTCCATATTATATTATTGTCCACTCTGAAGGCAAGAAAACTTTAAACAAAAATAAAATAGTAATACTCCTGATTGCCGAGTATTGCATCACAATTGGGTCAATTGATGCTGTAAAGCAACCCAAAACTAGTTAGACCATTGACTATTCTTCTTTTATTGTCAACTAGCCATTGCTGGATTCTAATCTCGAGTTCAGTCCAAAAAATTGTAACTGAATCCTTTTCCCTCTACCACCAATTCTCGGCTAGGACAGATAGTCATAACTTCCTATGTTATATCAGGGCAAATATTTAAAGCTGCTTTGGGAAAAGCCATTATTGTGGTTACCACAATGTAGGTTTTAAGAGATGGAATCCCCTGTGAGAAAATGTGACTAATGCCGGCGGGCTTTTAACACAAAGATGTAGCAGAAGATTGTCTTCAAGGCTGCTGAAGCCAATATGGAGGTTTAATGTCGAAGATCAGTTTTATATGAAATCTTATCCTAAGGTCCTAGTCACATAGATGCCCAATTCAACACGACTCAACACGATTGATTGTCATTTCTTGTTCAGGTGAGTGATGGACAAAGAGTTGGATTGAGTCATGTTGAATCAGGGCGTCTATGTGACTCGGGCTGAAGCTGGCCCAAGACCTTTCTGGCATGATATCAGAAACATTTCCACATTTTCAATATAAAAACCTAGAAGAAAACACTTTGGCACAGAGAGGTTCACAGGCTTTGCACAAAGTCAATAGAACTTACTTGTTGGTTCGGAGTATTCAGCTGTTGTCAGCATCTGTAGTAAGGCACTTCCAAAGTCAACGGAATTATCGTCTAATAGCTGAGGAAACGTAACAAGTAAATAAAATATTCCATTAGTCAAAATCAATCAGAATATAATTTCAAGCTTGATAAAGGCACCACTCCTGACTGTAAAGAGCTTGCCACACCACTATTTGTTGCATGATAAACATAAAAAAATTACAAATAATTGATTATATTTTAGAGGTGCCAGTTGAATTGATCCCAGGGACAGAAATCAGGTTTTTGTCTGAAAACTGGTATCCCTGAGGTTTTCTTTATTTTTTTTCATAAAAGAGATGATTCGCATGTGCAACTATGTGCAAGATATTCAGTCATAGAACAACATTCCAGCCAATTATTATATAGTCTTCAATTGAAGAAGTATATAATTCAAACAATTGAGCTTTCTTTTAATGAATAATAATGAATTCTCTTGAATGAGCTCAACATTAATTGTTGTCTGATTGTTGTCTGACTGCTGAGGAAAAAGATTCATTTCATAGATTGATGCATGTATGCCATTACTCATGGTTCAATAATACAGGATGTCTAAAAATGGGTGTTTCTAGAAAGTTGTAATCAATTGCAAATTGCAGTTCATTGGCAAATGCCAATCAAATGTTTCATGCACATCTTGTAAAGAGTGCAGATTGTGCGCGAATGAAAATACACAATTCAATCTGCTACTGATTTGCAGTTGATTTGTGATCCATTTCAACATTCTAACAGCAATCCCAACGAGATGTGTTATAGAAATTATCGCTCACAGACAGCTAATCTTCACGTTCGCATAAATGCCGCCCATTTATCGAACTCTGAGTCATGGCTCGAACAGCCTACACCTCTCAAAATTACTTTGACTGTTATGAAGCACCTCTTTTTATTTTGTCTTTACTTCTCTGAATTTGCAACAGTTATCATGGTTTTGGTATATTAGTAAAGGAGGATGATCAATCTTTCATGTTCTCTTATTCATCCAAATGAAAAATGTAAAACAGAGGGTGAAAACTTGTGGAACAAATATGGTATGAAAACAAAATTTACCCCTGGTTGCAAATGATTATTTTGTGCATTTGATTTTGAGCCTGATTTATTTTTACATGAGAGTGAAGCTTGAAATCTTAGCTATCTGAGAAGCTACATTTTATATGGGAAAATATCTTAATCGGGTCAAGAATACAGTTTTCTTACCCCAAGTACAAAATAGATGTATGAAATCAGGATTACTTTACTGTGATTGGATAACAAGCCACAGCACGTGGCGTTTGAGCTATATGATTGGTCAGGTAAGATCACACACAGATCAGACCTGACCACCCGCGGCCACGGAACAGCTGTTGTTGAAGGACAAGCTCATCATGCGGTCTGTTTCAAATTTCCCGCGCAGTTTGCCTCTTCAGCCAATCAGACAATAGGATTTACCGTTTTCTCACAATTAGAAAGTCTCATTCTGTTTCTTGCTTGAAAAAAGTGTGTTCTTGACCCGATTAAAAGGTGCTGCATATTAACCCTAATCAGGCCGACCTTTTTTGGCTATGTTATGTCCAAGGGGGGGGGGGGTGGATTCCACCCCCCATCAGATCTCGGCCGTAGAACGCGCAATCGCGACGAAAATTGGCACTCATGATGCTTGTGGCATACTCTACCAGAATGTATGGTTAATTTTTCATAAAAATTGTTGAAATAATTAAATATGCTAATTCATGCATAAAATAAGTTTTGGGCTCTTAATCACTAATTAAATCTGTAATTGAGCTGAATTTTTTTCTAAATATTCCTTTTAGCATTCTCGACAAATGTATTGAAAAAAAAATCATTATTGAAATTATGTTCTTGTGTATTTCATTGTTTTATAAATTTCTTGTGTATTTCTTTGTTTTTTGACCTTTTGTTTTTGTTGTTTTTTTTACTGATATTTGTTGCAGACATCATTTGTGGCATAATGATGCAAAAATGAATTAATTTGAGCCATTAAAAGTCCAATATTAAAAACACAACTTGCATTCACTTGGTACACACAAAATCAAGTATTTTAGCAATTTTGGGGCTGATAATTTTTTTTCAAATGGGCGTGGCACAAAAACAGTATACACGGGCGCGGCGAATCTGGTCTCAAAATTTTTGGGATACTTGGAAGTTAAAAGTCATGACACGTCGCAAAAATATTTGTACGCGTTAGGGAGATATTTTGCGAAATGTTGAGGGGGGGGTTGGATTCCACCCCGCTCGGCCTGATTAGGGTTAAGAATAATATATTCAGAAAATAGACTCTTCCAGCTTTTATTTTATTATTATCATGTATTGTAATTGTATTATTATGTATATAGTTCCATTGTTATTGTTCATTGTAATATTTAATATTACTGACAGATCTGTGCGCTTCAAAAAGAAACCACCATTATTATTACTATTATTATTTGGTGTAGAAATTGTCGGGGCTGAAAATAAAAAGTTTTACACAGTGATCAATAGTAACCACAGGACAAATATCATGTTCTGAGTCATCCTTTTCCTCCTAAAATTTCATATATATTTCGAAATTTTCTATCAAAATTATATAGATTATTAGTCTCTGATTCTTCTCCTTTCTAGAAGTGTAGCATTTGAGAAATGTATTCTGCATTTAGAAGGCAAATTTCTGCTACAAAGAAAATCTCACCAATTGCGAGGTTTCTCGTAACCAGAAGTTTGGCTGCGAGAGGACTTTGATAAAGAGTACGAAATCCACATGATATCGGAGGGCTTGAAAGTGGGCTGCAGACTGCACATCTCAAACAAACATTCTGACTAGCTAACAGTCTGCGCATTTGAGAAGATATTCATGCAACGATGGTTTTTAATCAAATAGTACTAATCAACTGCAGCTTCCAATCAATCACAACTTTCTTGCAACATCCCCTTAAAAGGTGGCACGTTCAGTGTCTCAATTTCTTGGATAATATGCTGGAATGCCAATGAGAATCTATGAGAAAGTCTGAAATCCTTCTGGATCGGCATATTTTGTACATTTTGTATGTTTTCCATAGCAAATAAGTTTTGACAAAAGACTAAATTCACATTTTTATCTGGAAAGCATCATTCTTGAACATACAATAAATTGGAATTACACCTATCTCAACTATAATAACAATAACAATAGATGTAATTTGTAATGCGCCAAGTCTATCCTGCTGGATGCTCAAGATGCAGTAGAGAATAGAGTACTGTCAAGAGAAGTTGGGAGAAAAGATAACGTGGATTACCTTGTGCCTTGTGAAGTTATAAACAAGAGAAGCAGCCGCCTCACATAGTTGATCTGAACCACTCAAGAGCATGGCTAACACTATAGCTTTGATGATCTTCATGTTCGATGTCGCACCACCATCTGCAGATGATGATTTATACTCTCTATCAGAGATAACCCAGGCGTATCCTCGACTGCTTGCACACAGGTTACAAAGCTGAAATAAGAAAAATCATATAATAATGATGATGATGGTGATGATGATGATGATGACGACGACGGCGACGACGACGACGACGGCGACGGCGACGACGACGATGATGATGATAATAATAATAATAATAATAATAATAACAATAATGATAATAATGAACAGCTTTTAATAATGATGATGATGATGATAATAATAATAATAATAATAATAATGATAATAATGAACAGCTTTTATAAAGTGCTTACCACCTCTTCATGAGAAGTTTTTTAAGTGCTCTACAACTGCAGCAATTGCACCCTGGCTTTAAGGTGTGGTCACACAGGCAAAGCGGAGCTGTAACAGTCCTTTAGCGGTAGTGATTTAGTCTGCAAGGACAGACCCTGGGCTTTCGCAGTGTGCATGCGCAGAACGTGATACAAGGTCTGTGCATGCACACAGCGAAAGCCTAGGGTCTGTCCTTGCAGACTAAATCCCTATTGCTAAAGGACCGCTACAGCTCCGCTATGCCGGTGTGACCACACCTTTAGTAGTGAAGCTTATAGGCACATAAGCTTTTTCAAGGAATAAATTCCTACAGGACCATATGGTTCTTTATACCAATTTCAGGAGGTAATGAAGTACCTTTTAAATTAAATACAACTTCACTTTGGCTTTTTAGATTGTTGAACATTCTGTACATGTTCTTTGTCTAATGACTGTTATTTTTTTTTTCCTCAAAAAGTATGGTTGGTTGGTTAATAAATCAAGAATGCAGAACTCTTAAACATTCTCCTTCATGCAACAATTTCATGTGCTGTGTCAGGACTCACCCTGAAAGCTCCTCTATCTTTGGTGTATTGATCTCTCCTCCCCTCAAAGCAGATACAAATTGGAAATTTGCTTTTATGAATACTAAACTGTTTCTAAAGGATCGACCTGAACTATTGGCAATAGAATGCTACCACATGTACTCAAATTTGGTGGACATAACAAAACAAGGCCTGTGTATTAGGCCATGGTCTTCTTTCCTGTCATCTAGAAGCACACTCTATACGCAGAGATGTTAAATTTCTAAAATATGAATGAGGATAGAAATTACAATGTGATTTACCAAACAGTTGGACCAAATATTTTCTCATTAGAGAAATCACGATATCAATAACCATACATTTTCTCTCATTTCAATTTCTGTCCTCCTGGATATTCTGTAAGGTTTGCATCTCTGTATATTTTAGGATACATCTTTCCTACTCACCAAGTGAATGATTTCTACTTGTACTTTCTGTGGCTGTTTCTCTCCATGGCTCACAAAGTCAATAATAGTCTTATCTTCATTGGTACATAGAAGACCAATCACATCTTCTCTCAAGAAGGCTAGCTGCAGGAGCTGTAGAAGCGGGACCAGGACTACTGGGGGTAGATCAGTCCTACCTAGCAACTTCCCTGCATGATCAAGAATATGGGTGTAAATGTTTGATGCAGGGTTGTGATTAATTACTGAGGTATCGAAAATAATCATGAGTAGAAGGCTTCAGGGCACAACAGGCTATCTTTTTTTTTAAATGAGATTGGCCCTTTAATCATTCTCTTGAAGATGATTAGAATATGGTCATATAAACATCGAGAGTGGGTAGATTCTTTTCATAACCACTCGCATTTCCAAGAAAGATATCTTGTTGTACCTTGAACTCTTCCATTCAATAACTAACATTACTGAAGATTAAAATAAAGTTCATCTGATTCAATCAATTCTATATTAATATCTTCTAATTATTAGCTAAACCTTAGCAATCTCTAAGTGTGCAGCTGCACATTTCCCTTTCTACGACAAATCAATAAGCACAGCAAAAGCCTGACTGGGAGAAAAAGTAAAAAAATCCTTGCTTTTTTCCTAACAAAGCCACAAGCATACTGAGCAGTGATCTATTTTTACCCATTTGGGAATAAATGTCATACTTTCAGATATTCTTAGTTTGAAAGATATTGAGAGGATCACGTACATTTATACACGTTTGAGAAGGTTTGGCATTACTAACAAATGTCTGTACATGTAATTGCAAAATTAAATAAATACTTTGATTGGCTAAAGGAATGCACGTCACACAGATACATTTGTAAGAAGATAAAGCTGATACTGAATCAACATGAAAAGGGGCAAATAGGCCTTCTCTCTTTACATCTCTACATCCAAATAAATCCAGAAACAAGAATATTTTGGGTTCTCAATCACTCAACTAAGGAATGTGATCACAACAATTTGATCACATCTTTTTGCAACACTCGATTGAGTAAAATATTGGATGAGGTCTGATACCTTCAGTCTCAACAAAGTGGACTTTTCACTCACCCCAGTAATAGAGAAGGATATTCACAAATCTACAATAAACAGCGCACGAACAGATTAAAGCGAATATCGAGCACTTGCAAAGAACTTCAATTTGGAAAAATGAATGATTAAAATAATCTTATGTTACAAACAACGCACAACGTGACTTGTGTAGACAAGGGAAAACTAATATGATAACCTCAAACCGGTTAAAAGCGAAATTATGTCATTCTCCACGTGCTCTGTCCACTGCAGCAAACACAGGAAGCAGCGCGTGGGACTGGTATAAAATCTGTCGGCCCGACATGGCCCAATTTTGACCCTTTATTTGCACATTTCTCTGCCATTATACATTTTCTTGCAAAACACTTTGGCACATATTATTTATTTATAGTTCTGAACATTCTTCTCACATTTTGTGCGATTCTGTGAACATTTATTTTATTTTTTTAACAAATACCAGAATATATCTTTAATACAATCACTATGAAAACTCTGCAGATTGCATAGACCTGACATGTAGCCACTTTGAAGAACATTGCTACGTTGATGCAAAGAAAATTCATTCACTTGTCCCCCAATGACCAATTTGTCTCACAACAAATTTGGTTACACCTGCTGTGATCAAGTGCTCTGATGCCGTGAAAAAAAATCCCAGCATCCTTGCGGATTTGAACCTATAACCTCTGGTTAGTAGCCCTTCGTCATAAGTGCTATAGCAACAGAGTGTGGAGTGCTGAATCGAAAATGTTATCCCAATATTCTGAACTATATGTATC
This sequence comes from Temnopleurus reevesii, assembly GCA_036244855.1. Taxonomy (NCBI): domain Eukaryota; kingdom Metazoa; phylum Echinodermata; class Echinoidea; order Temnopleuroida; family Temnopleuridae; genus Temnopleurus; species Temnopleurus reevesii. The sequence goes on along the minus strand of BQKZ01000487.1, from coordinate 110,928 downwards.
AAGTACACTACTTTAACTTGATGTACTATATTGTTATTATCATTATAAAGTCACTGACCTATAACCAGGAAGTATTCTGGTTTGACAGGAGGAAGTGTTTTGTCCCAGTCATCGTCTAGAAGACTATCACTAGGAGCTTGGAAGACATCTTTCATCTTATCTAATGTCAACATCTCATCAGGTGTTAGAAGGCTTGGTGGCAGATGGGTCTTGATCATTTCAGTGTATGCTGCAGGCTGTCAAGTGAGCAAGGATATAACCATTCCAGTCAAGGTATCACGTTACATTCAATTTTATTCCAGTTCTAAGTGTGTCTACCTGAAAAGTTGCAATTGATTAGAACGTGCCATTCAAAATAATTGTTTCGTTCATGTTTTGCAATCAATTTGGCATTCAATGGCAACTTCCTAGTAACATCTCATAAGATATAGGTTCAGACTTTAAAATATCATTTTAAAAATATTATCAGGCAGTAAACTGTTAGGAACTGGATGGTTTATACGGTTGTGAAGTAAACTATCCAAAATATTTTCATCGATAATGATATAAAAGCTATAACTTTGTTGCCATTAAGTATGTCCATTGACATTCT
>BQKZ01000487.1:84510-97699 GCA_036244855.1 Temnopleurus reevesii | reverse complement strand
AGGAGGAGGAGGAGGAGGAGGAGGAAGAGGAAGAGGAATAGGAAGAGGAGGAGGAGGAAAAGAGAGAGACTGAGAAGAACGGTGAAAAAGGTGGAGGAGGAGGGTGACTGGGGAAAGAGGAAGAGGGAGGAGAACGGAGGCCGGGGCGGAGAAAAGCTAGAAAATAGGAGGAGATCGAGGAGGAGGAGGAGGAGGAGGAGGAGGGGCCAGAGGGAGAGGCATGGAACATTCGTATAAAGCGCCCTATGAATGTTGTTATTTGGCTGCTGGAAAAAAATACTGATTTAATGTTAGCGGATTTGATTTGATTTGATTTGATACATTTATTTAAACACGGTTAAAAACCCAGTTCAGCACATGCTGTTTTTCAATGGGGCCGTGCAGTAAAAATACATTCAATTACAGTGGATACATCATGTACATTATACATTAAATATACATGTAACAAACATAAGGATTCAAAATGAAGTATTATACTTGGAATACTTGAATTACAAAAGTTAAAAAAAAATAAATATCCAGACCATTTCAAGATGACGATTTACTGAATTGATAAAAAAAATTGCATTTGTGTGAATAGATTTCAGGAATTAAGAATAAATAAAAAGAATGAAGGAGATAAACAATGCAAAATTAGAGATATGATTAAACGTTAAAATACTAAATGTAAAAACTTAGGAATTTTATTAAACTGATAAAAATATTGAAATTGCAGTCGATTTTTTTATATTGCGCAAGAAAATATGAATATATTAAAAGGATTGCAAATATAGAATTATAGCGATAAAACAATAAATACAAAATTAAAAATTAAAAACTTGACCATAGAATTGAAGACTATATATATTATTAAGGTTGATAAAATATTGAAATTGCAGTCGTTTTCGCAAGAAAATATAAATATATATATCAAAAGGATTGCCTGTATACAAATGATGGTGATTATAGCTATAAAATAATAAATACAAATCACAAGAATTGAACCATAGAATTAAACACTATATACAAGGCTATATTTCCCCAGATCCCTGAATCTATAATTTTGCCCCAATATGCTACACGAATATTTGGCAAAGAATGAACTTGCACCCAAAAGTAGCTGACAAGGAAAAAGAAACTGGCTTTCAGGGAATTATCTTGCCCAAATCTTCCGTTTATCGGGGCTCGGGACATCCCCCCCCACCCCTCCTCCTTAAAGTTGCGCAAGGTGTTTCACATATACACTATCTTTCCTCATTGTGCAATTTTGCCATTCTAAGTAACGATGATTAATTACTTTGAAACTACCTTAAATTTTCTAACACGGTCTGCAGCCTCCTTGATAAAAAGGTTATCTTATCTTCTCATTATGGGTATAGTTCTTTAGTGGGACATGCAATATGTTTTTTTTTCTTCAATTGATCGCTATAACCCCGTGAGATCTACTTATTTTGCTCAGATCCGGGCAATGTGGGTTTCAATCAAAACTTTGCACTTTTAAACGCCCGTTAAAATGCAACTCAAAATAATTTTTTTTTTCTTGTTTACAAATGCTCCATGATCGATGATTTTATCAATTACTCCACCTCCGAAATTAATTGGTATTAATATTCACGATTGGGTGTGTACCGAGTACCAACTGTTCATGTCTTTAGACAAGGTATCCAAAATGCTTCGCGCCAAAATGAGTCATTAAAATATAACTGCTCCCTTTCAAATAAAAATTATTTGCCTATGCTATTTAACTAGAGATCGGATCATTCAAATGATCAACAATAACATCAACTTAACGACTTGTTCTTTGACTTGATTATTGGATATCTGATACGTTATTGACTGCATGATATTATTTTTCGCTTTCGAATGATAGTGATATATTACAGAGCACACAAATCCACTCGGCGGAGTACTCAAGGCGGTTTGGATTATTTACATATTGATCTAGTTCATTTTTTTTAAATTTATTGATTTTGTTCACTTTATTAATTGATTGATCGATTGAATAGATGATTTACTGATTTAATCATTATATAGAAGATGACTCTTTTTGGGTTCTCTTTGACTTAGCTGTTTTAAAATCTTTTCGGGAGCCACTTTACATGGATTAAAGAAATTCTTTGAACGAGAATAAATGTATAATGCGTTGAATGAGTCCCCTTCATGTCTTTTGGGGGGCAAGGTATATTGACACCGTGGACATAAACACTTTGTGTTCACTCAACCATGAATGAAAATTATTTAAGTGGCACTTGATAGATAGAGTTATTGAGTATCTTTAACATGGAAATATCCTGATAATAGTTTAAATTTATCTTGCAATCTTTTCAGAAGTGTAAAATTTAATTGGTACACTCATATAATAAGATATACAATATAAAGTCTCTAAAAGAAACAAATTTCATACGCTTGTTTATTTTAATTTAATCGTTACTCCGAGTAAAATTTTGATTCTCCTAAAAATGTATATATTCCGAGAAGGAAACCCCCTTTTTTTAACCAGGATCTGAAAAAAATGTGCTTTATTTTCATGCAAATTGTATTTCTTGTAATTGAATTTTGTCCTCTTCATTATGAAATAATTTCCCAAGAAATAAAGAGGGATTGATCAGACTGCTTCATAGCGACCCTTCCAAAACCTCTGCTTACACTAGTTTAGCCTGTTATTATGTGAGACGAATCAAAATGACCTTCTTCCTTTTCCTCCATCTTTCCCTATCCCCTCCGATCATATCCTAATCTGGCCCGTGGGGTGTGTGTGTGTGTGTGTGTGGGGGGGGGGGAGGTTGAGCTCCAATTTGAAGACTCTGAAATCCTCTAGGACCCTATGGATGCATGGGTATACTTCACAACAAGCAAACATAAATAAATAAATAAACAAATAAACAAATAGATAACAAAATTATATACATAAATGAATTGACAAACAAAGACAGGGGTGCGCGTCTTTACCATATGTATCACCCATAAGTTTTGTTCAGCTTAAATCCTGGAAAGGGGGTGCGTTTTCACCCTTGCATCCCGTTTATCAGCGGTCATGTTTCCTCTTTCCATACGATTCAACTTTCATTTTAATAATTAATCAAGAGTTATCAAATTGGAAAAAAGTATTCTTATATTCACTTTGAGACATTAACATTTGTTTCAGACACATTCAGACAAGATTGAAAATGAACGAAAAAAAAAAAACCTCCTACATAGTTAGACACCCCCGTCGAGCTGACAACCCTACCCTAAAGAGGGCATCGATTATTTTTCGCCCCCTTTCTCTCCTATTTTCAATTTTCAAAACAACATCTGATTTAGATACAGTTACTCATGATTTAGATAACTGACACCGCGCTTTGCATACCGGATCGCCTTCATCAGACGTACGTGTCAACACCTGAACGAGAGACACCAACATCTCCTTTAGATACACTTACACCCGTTTCAGACACACTATAACACGTACTTCAGACACACAAACATTTGCTCCAAACACGCTGACACTTCCGACACACTAACACTTTTTTCAAACACACTAATTACACTTTCTTCAAACACACTAACACCTGCTTCAGACACCATAACACTCTTGCTTAAAAACAATTTCACTTTCTTAAAACACCCTAATACTTAAAAGCACCCTAAAAACACTTGCTTCAGACACATTGACACCTTAATCAGACACAATAACACGTACTTCAGACCCACTAAAACGTGCTTCACAGACACACTAACACCTTCATCAGACACACTAACACCTGCTTCAGACACACCAACACTTTCTTCAGACACACTAACACTTGCTTATTGAACACTAACACTTTCTCAAAACACCCCAATACTTGCTTAAAACATCCTAACATTTGCTTCAGACACCCTTACACTTGCTTAAAAACACTAACACTTGCTTAAAAACAATAACACTTTCTTAAAACACCCTATAACTTGCTTAAAAACACCCAACACTTGCTTCAGATACACTAACACTTGCTTCAAATACTTTCTTAAAACACCCTAATACTTGCTTAAAACACCCTAACATTTGCTTCAGACACCCTAACACTTGCTTAAAAACAATAATACATTCTTAAAACACCCTATAACTTGCTTAAAGACACCCTAACACTTGCTTAAAAACAATAACACTTTCTTAAAACACCCTATAATGTGCTTAAAACACCCTAACACTTGCTTCAAACACCCCAACACTTGCTTAAAAACAATAACACTTTCTTAAAACACCCTATAACTTGCTTAAAAACACCCTAACACTTGCTTCAAACACCCTAACACTTGCTTAAAAACAATACCACTTTCTTAAAACACCCTATAACTTGTTTCAGATACACTAACACTTGCTTCAAACACACAGACACCATGCAGACACGCTAACACTTTGTTCATGTACACTAGCTAACACAAGATTCAGACACAGTAACACCTCCTTCAGACACACTAATACCTACAAGGGACACATTAACACTTGCTTTAGATACACTATTACCTGCTTTAGATACACTATTACCTGCTTTAGATACACTATTACCTGCTTTAGATACACTATTACCTGCTTTAGATACACTAACACTTGCTTAAAAAACACTAACACTTATTTCAGATACACAACTCTACCTCGGACGCATATATTCCTGCTTCAAATATATTAACACCTTCTTCAGACAAACATGTACCTTCTTAATTCAGACAAACATACACCTGTTTCACATACACTAACATTTATTTCACACACACCAACATTTTCTTCAAGCACACAAACTCCTCACTTCACGTTTCTTGCTGAAGGAAATTACATCATGGGTGGGATTTGAACGTAGACCCCCTGGTTGAAAGGCAAGCGTCCGGTCTACGACACCATTATGCATTCTGTCAACTCCAAATAATAAAGACTCACCATTTCAGCATTTAAGAAACAAAGAGGCCATATCAAAATATTCCCATTAATTTATTATTTAATGGCTGGAATGTCATCAATGGAATGTCTCACCAAGAGTAAAACATGTAACATGTAACATTTTCTATTCTAAATATTTTATAAAATACTTGTCCCGAGTGAGAACAGAGTCTTACATCTCAACTGTAAAGAGATGAAGATTAAGTAGGAATGATCATATTTAATGGAAACAAGTGGACGTGTAAGGAGAATTCACTTCTAAGACATATTTAAATCTATAATGTACAGCAATTATTCAGATATTATTCTTATCTGAATTGTCTTATGTATTGTTTATTTTCAATGCAATATACTAAACACACTAAAGAAAAATATATAACAATGAACTTCAGTTCTGTTATAAATAGTACTTTTACCTGTTTTCTATACATTATCAATGTAAGGGCTCTGTTCCTACAGGGATTAACGTACCATAGAAAATAGTACCAATTTACCTCACATCCATAGACAAATACAACTCGGACTTTAGCATATTGATAAATTAGTTAGAAAAAGGAAATAATGGTACATTATTTTAGACAATGACAAAAGAGGACTGTACAAAAACTGTTATGGAAATACAAACAAGTCTAGCAAAATCTTGACATGAAAGGAAGTGGTCAAATTTGAGTACTTCTTTTTAACTATATATGTAACAGCGTGAAACTATGGAACTACTATCTATTTTTATATTTCAGAAAGATTTAAGAATCATGATGTCTTTAAATACACACCAAATTTTGGAGAAAATGGGTATCTCAGCCAAAAATATCAAAATGCAATAATCCCAATTATTATAGCTTTTGGTCATAATTTCTAAACACAAATAATTGACAAAGGACAAAATACATTCCCTACTCAACTACAGCCTGACATGTCTATGACATTACATTTAATTTGAAATTGTTTCCTCAGTAATTCGACATTGCTCTTCAGGTATATGTAATATTATTCATCACTCCACCTCTTCTACCTAAACCTGAAGTCGATTAAAATGAAAGGGGGGTCTCAGACAATGGGCCGTACTCTGATAGCGAAGTTTAAGTTAACACTGGTCTAAATCTGTGGTTTAAGTATGGAGAGCCAAAAGAGGCTTGAATCTATAACAGTCGATGTTTAATTTACCAGCACATTTGGCACTCGTAGTATATAAAACTGTCTCGGAATAAAAACTTCAATAGTTTCCTACATTATTAGAGCATGGTAAAAGAGAGCAATTAACATAAGAATTATACATTGTTAATAAAGTGTTGGCACTTTTGGCTACCCATACTTAAACCACAGATTTAGACCAGGGTTAACTTAAACCTCGCTATCGGAATACGGGCCAATGGGTCTAACATCAGACTATCTTTATAAGATCACACTACTACGGGAAATACATGTTAAAATGAGATATCCCCATTCAACTTGTTTGATATAGTCAAAGGGCCAGTGACTAATTAAGCCAGCTCAACTTGTCTCTTGCTACTGTTCCTCATTTGATTCCCAGTCTCGGGGTGGGTTTTCAATCAAAGACAATGCTTAATATGCTGACCTGTGATCATTATACAGACAATAAACTTATCAATGCTTTACATTACTCTGTTTTCACTTTTCTAATTGTACATAACCTATATCCACGGCCCATACATATACATATACCCTTAGTACTTATTCCAAACTGTAAACACAAAAAGAACATGTCTAATCCTGACAAGACTATGGATTTAGAGTCTTACAGGTTTATATAAACACATAAAATTGAACGTGTGAACTTCGAGTTGGTATCTGAAAGCATATACATATGGAAATCTCAATGAGAATTGCATATGCATTTTTTTTTTTTTTTTTATAGCTACTGAAATAAAAGGCAATCTAAACACAACAATAATAATGTGTTTTGAAGTGGAAAAGCTTTTTCAACAAACATTTTTATGCACATGCCATTTGGTAGGAGTTAAAATCAACCTCATTCCACTACAGAAACTAGACAATTAGTAAATTGGCCAAGAGAAAATGAGGTAAATTTGCATAAGTTATCCATAAAAATGCACAACAAAAGTAAAACGTCACATATCAAAAGTCATGATGAAACTTTTATTCTTGCTACATTCCATTTTGTCATATACATATGCAAATTTAAAGAAGAGAGAGCTAATTTGTTTTTTTTCTCATCCAATTATAGATATTCATGCTATAAGACGTAGCTTTAACTTTTTCATCCCTATATATATTATTCCCATACCTTACATGGTAAGACACAATGAAAAATAGATAATCTGGAAGTTGTTAGATTAAGACTACGTAATGAGTGGTTTGACATCACTGAACGACTGCCCCTCGGCTGGAGAAGGCGGAGGAAGACCAAGTGTGTCTGGTTCAGGTGGATCTGAGGTCGGGTCATAGCTTGGATTAGCGTAGTTCACATTTGAGTATTTGCTATTAACGTTCTCCATGTCAATGCCCTGTGGCTGCAGCATGTCCAGCCGGCGCTGTCTGTATCTGATTGAGAAGGAAAGGAAACAGCAGCAGAAAAAGGAGAAGTGCAAATGATTACAATGATTGCAATGGGGATTTTATGATGATTCCTAACTTTAGATGTAGGAAAACTATTGATGAAAAGGAAACCTTTCAACTCATTAATCAAAATTTGTCAGTTGGGATCGTTTAGGGGAGCAACTTATATCAGTTATTAGCAAAGAGGTACAGTGCACATAAAATGATAAAGTTAATAACACTGGGAATTAAGCTCAATACTTTTATTGAGTGCCAAACTCAGAACAAGTTAAATATACAGTGTTCAGATCAATGAGATACAGAAGTGTAGTTTATCTTAGAACATAATTATGTTTAGTAGAAGTTCTGTCCTTCCATCTGTCTGAATGGGTGACTTCAAGTACAGTGTTGAACGCTGGTGTTGGTGTCGCAGCAACACCAACACCAGCCTCAACACCAAACTTGAAGTCTGTCGGTGTTGGGGTTGACCTCGCAAGATTCTGACGTATTTCCGGTCATCCGTGTTGATTGCTGGTGTCGTATGTCGTCTGCTGATTCGAGGATCACGGTCGGTGTTGACGATTTACGTGCAATTTTCCCATCTCTCGACACCAACCCCTAGGGATCGGGAAAATTGCGACTTCAAGTTCGGTGTTGGTGTTTAAATCATGCATTTGTTTTCGACTCGCAGAACAGGAGCAGTTTCGCTACGACAACTCGTGACATGTCGGTCTTAAAAATCACTTTACAGTTAAATTTGCATACAAAAACTTAAACCATATACTTAATGTTGGAAGGCAATATTTTTGCTTCTGGATTTTAAAAATGATTACATAATTTGGATGACTTGAAATACATTAATTTGAGAATTTCGGACCGAAAATTATTTCATTTTCGAGCTGTTCGCGAGGGTTTGCGCGAGGGCGTATTACATCACTCGGTGTTGAAGTTGTAGTTGGGCGATCGTATCGCTTCTGTAAACTGACCACCGGTGTTGGAGCTCGGTTTACGGGCCGATTTGCTCTCTCAACACCAACACCAACATCGAACACCGTACTTGAAATCACCCAATGTCTCTGTCTCTAACTCTGGTCTGTCTCTGTTTTTAAGTCCACCTGGTCTAAATCACCTCTTCCTTATATCGAGAATGTTTTGGTCTCAAGACCTTGGCAGTGTGTTGAGTAACTCAACAGCTGACCATTAAACTCTCTACGTCATAAACTTTCTTTTTCAAAGGGTTTGGTCAAGGCCTTATTTGTACTGGTCCTATTATACTCCTAATTGTCTGGGTCAAGCAATAAAAGTTGCTACTTTCAAAGATGCAAACTTTTAATTCTTTGCTTCTATTCAGAACTGGGGGAGTACATCCTAGGGGGTGTTGCTCAAAAGTTGCAATTGATCGCATGTTGCAGTTGATCGAAACGCGCCAATCAAAATAATTGTTTCATGCGCTTCTTGTTAAATGCGCATACCGCGCGCGAATGAAAATGCGCGTTATAATTTGCAAAGTTGCAGTTGATTTGCAGTTGATTTTGAGCAACACCCCACTAGACTTTCAGTGGGTTTATAATTACTTTGCACTTACTCCAATCACTATTCAATTCTAATACCTCACATGTAGTTCATAACTTCCGTTGTTATCAAACTGTCCAAATGATTATACATTGACATTTTCAAAGTATAATCATATAGAAGCAATGTCCCAGGCCTACAATTACCTTATCTGTCCTGAAATATGTTCCATTCAATTATGTTACTTTTTAATTACATAATACTCCTTTTTAACACTACAAATCTCTTACCTTCTTATAAAAATGATTGCCACAACGATGATGACAATGATGATTATTGCGATGATGACACTGATGAGAACAATTATGTTGAAGCTCATCGCTTTGGATTTCAATGAACCTTCAGAAGAAGAAAAGATTAATATAGTCAAATTGTTTAACAAAGAAAGTATATTTACTATATCAATTATAACATTACATATATAATTTTATAATTGATAATAGTGACTAGCCTTGAGGGCAATACGACATAGCCTTGTCATTATCCTTATGACTCCGGCAATATGGGGCAAGTGAGGACACCATATGTTATATGCCTAAAAACAGTCAATGTTTCAATTATTATCTGATCAACTACCTAACACTAGGACTTGAATAATAAGTCTGTGAAATAGTCCAAATTATATGTCATGTTTGTTCAGAGAGTGAGTCATCAATTATTTTCTCACGGAAAATTTGCGGATGTTGGGAAGTATTAAGAATAGACTACCCTTCATCAATGCTTGGAATTTCAATTGAATTATTTTTGTTCCAGGTGATATGCCCAATATACCCCGCAGCAACAAGATTGTTAAGCTTGTGCATAATATGCCCTAAAACTCTACGCAGTAGTGTGACGTCACAATGAGCTCGAATAGGAAGACTGTGGGTGATATTGAATTTGCAAAAGCTAACTTGAAATACCTCATAACGGTAACAATAAGTATTATGGCATAAAAACAGATGTGTAGGCATCAGGTTGTTTCGTGCCCGAAGAGATATGGAAAGTGAACAATACAATGTGACCATTAAATGAACACTGGAAAAAAAAAGCTTGAATGATGAGTCAGCCATTTAATAGTTTACATTCATCAATATGTATTAAGATCAAAATTCTTTCATTTGATGGGAGATGAAAATTGACTTACTATTTTGAGCACAATTGATATTTTTCATAAACCATGTTCCATCTTGCTTGCACTCCCAGACGACTGAGGTCTGAGAGATAGGTCTTCCATCATCACAGTACACCACAAGACTCTCTGATGGTTGGAATACTGTCTTCACTGTATTAAACACTGCGTTTAGTGGTGGCGCTGGCAACGAGCACACGGCTTCTGGAAAGAGATGGAAAATCATTCAATGATAATATTATAAATAATATAAAAAAGATAGCAAAAATAATTAAATGTCATTTAATATTGCTCTGGAAAGAAGCAATGTGATCAATAGAATTACTTCTAACAGCATCTGCTTTCTTGTCTGCCATGCTTGATAAATTTTTAGACATGAAATATGAATAAAGGAATTTAATTCTTTGTGGACTAAAGGCCACCGCACACTACACAACTTTTAGTCGTACGACCTTAAGACCTTGCGACCAGACTTAACGACCTGACATCGCACACTACGCGACCAAAGACCGTAAGACTGAACAGCCGATACCGATATCTTAACATTAATAATCGATAGCTCAAAAGTTACGCGCTCGTTTCCCATCGCAACATGCAGCGCGATAAGTCGGAATTTCAACGTTAAATCTTGGATTTTTCTTCGTAATTTGTCATATTTGACAGAGTCATCGAAAATTAAAAAAAAATACATTCATGATTTCAGCTAATGATAATGAATTTATCATTGAATAACAAAACATCATCGTTTTAATGAGCAATTTTCGAGTGATGCTGTTGTGTGTGGGGTGGGAGGCTGTGCCAGTGTGATGGGGCTGCTGAGGTCGCATGAGACCTCAAAAAGATTCAACATGCTAAAACCTTAAGACCTCGGTCTTAAGGTCGGATGTTTTGCCTCCGACCAGTTAAATGGTGACTTCATAACCCCGGTCTTAAGGTCTTAAGACTAAAAATCGTGTAGTGTGCGGTGGCCTTTATTTGTTATTTAGGTGTCCTGATTTCACTGAAAAATGCTATCAAATAGGATAAAATCCTGTTCGGCAGCTCATTAGTGACATGTAAGGTACTAACTTGTCAGATCAAAATATGGAAAGTATGATTGATCAAATGTAAGGTACATTGATCAAATGTAAGGTACATTTTAAATGTTTGAATGAACTTATTACAAGACATGAAAGGAAAAACCCTCATCTTTTCTTGACATTGGTTCCTTTTCAGTAATAACTACCATATACAGTACTAACAGCTTTAAATCGAACATCGGGTGGTAGGCATGTTATAGGGGGTCCATTCCACACCCCTCCTGGCCCACAACGCTCCCCTCCTGGCCCACAACACACCCCTCCTGACCCACAACACTCCCCTCCTGACCCACACCACTCCCACTATGCCCCTGTAATGACCTACTCCCTTGAACAGCAGGTGGTAGCCATGTTATAGGGGGTCCATTCCACACCCCTCCTGACCCACAGCACTCCCACTATGCCCCTGTAATGACTTACTTTCTTGAACATCAGGTGGTAGGCATGTTATAGGGGGTCCATCCCACTCCCCTCCTAGCCCACTCCACACCCCTCCTGGCCCACAACACTCCCACTATGCCCCTGTAATGACTTACTTTCTTGAACAGCAGGTGGTAGGCATGTTATAGGAGGCCAATTCCACACCCCTCCTGACCCACAACACTCCCACTATGCCCATGTAATGACTTACTTTCTTGAACATCATGTGGTAGGCATGTTATAGGGGATCCATTCCACACCCCTCCTAGCCCACAACACTCCCCTCCTGACCCACAGCACTCCCACTATGCCCCTGTAATGACTTACTTTCTTGAACATCAGGTGGTAGGCATGTTATAGGGGGTCCATTCCACACCCCTCCTGGCCCACAACACCCCCACTATGTCCTTGTAATGACTTACTTTCTTGAACATCAGGTGGTAGGCATGTTATAGGGGGTCCATTCCACACCCCTCCTGGCCCACAACACTCCCCTCCTGGCCCACAACACTCCCACTATGTCCTTGTAATGACTTACTTTCTTGAACATCAGGTGGTAGGCATGTTATAGGGGGTCCATTCCACACCCCTCCTGGCCCACAGATGAGGGTCACTGATGCAGATCCATCAATGCAGCTGATATCCAGACCCTCTCCTTGCTCGTAATTCACCTGGGTGACGCTGATGTAAGCCCAGCGAGAGATTCTTGGAAGTTCACATAACAAGTCTAGACAAAATGAGATGGTACATAAAGTAGATAATGATGCAAAATAATGCAGGAGAGACGTTGTTTCAGGTTTAATCCATAGAAAGAAAGACCAAAGCGAGTTCCTTCCATTGAGAGTTCAATTTGTATAAGAATGTTTGGCTTCTTGGCTAATGCTTTTAATCTTATTCATTTAGAGTTTCTTTGGGCATATACTTCAGTACAAGATTTCACGATTATTCTTGGGGATTTTCATGTTGTAAGAAACTAAGTAATTCATAAAGTATCATATAACAATTATAATTGCAAGAGGATAACAATTCATAAGGCAAATATGAACAATGGAGTTAATTTTGTCACAAGAGAAATGATACAGTAAGATGAAATACTGAACTATTTCACACAACAAAAACATCTTAATAACAGAAAGAAGAGTTGTCATTATCATTATTCGTACAATTACTACTATTACATAGTACACTCCAATTTATGTACACACTCATGAATACTAACCTCTTTCCCAGCATTCCACACCGGCATCCTCAGCGTGCGTACAATCATGAACGGGACTGTGAGGGCAGTTAAAGATGGACGACTCGTTACCAAGGCAACCAACCTCATCCATGTAGATGGTGCTGTACGTCTGACGCATTCCTGCCGTAGCGATGATCCTCCGAGCTGGTCCAAACCCTAGCATGCTACACACTACCTTAGCATCTTGGATGTCCCATCCATCATCACACACAGTACCCCAAGCTCCCTTGTACACCTCTACACGACCATTGTATGGACTGCTACCACCTACCAGACGAACTGAGAGATGAAAATATACAAAACAATAAGAGATCAGTTCCCCAGGCTCCCTTGTACACCTCTACACGACCATTGTATGGACTGCTACCACCTAC
>BQKZ01000487.1:67687-84238 GCA_036244855.1 Temnopleurus reevesii | reverse complement strand
GACCATTGTATGGACTGATGCCCCCTACAAGACGAACTATTAAGAGATGAAAATATACAAAACAATAAGGATTAGGATTAAGAATGCTTTCCCGTACAAGACAAACTAAGATAACAACATCCAAAATTATTATACGACAGTTCCCCATGCTCCTATGTACACATCCATATGACCCTTGTATGGGTTTCTGCTTCCTACAAGACAAACTAAGAGACAAAAGATATCAACATCCAAAACAATAAGGATAGTTCAACGTAACCATTGTATGCTTTCCACCTAAAACAATTAGAGATATATTTCCCACGCATCTCAACATGATAGGATCTAAGCATAATCTAAAGTAGATGTGAAAACATTATTCAACATTATTCACTACAATGACTAAATCAACCTGTCTGGTGTTAAAACCAGTAATAACAGAATTCAGTGATTGGGCAGAGTATTTACTCAGTACTTTAATAAACCCCGTTCCAACAGAAAATTGATAAGATTTACAGGCAACCCAGAGTAGATATGAAGTTCTCGTTAACAAAGCATTACCCCAATATGGCTGAAATCAAACCATTCCTCACAAAATTAACTGTAATTACAAAGTTCGGTTGAAAATAAGTTATTATTATATGTAATGTGTATTTTTGTGCAATTTTTGTGTAGAATCCTACAAAAAACTCAATATTATCTCAATATAATCTTCAGTAGATATGAACATTGTATTCAAATGCTGCAGAACTCAATTGTCCCTTTAAAAAAAAAAAAAGAAATGATGATATACAGAATTCATTAATGTAAAGAATACAAAAAAGTTGCAAAAGGAAACAAGATATGCAGTCATATCTGGAATAGATATGGACCTCTCCCTTCACATTGGGTGACTTCAAGTACGGTGTTGAACGCTGGTGTTGGTGTTGCAGCAAAACCAACACCAGCCTCAACACCAAACTTGAAGTCTGTCAGTGTTTGGGGTAGACCTCGCAAGATTCTGACGTATTTCCGGTCGTTTCTGTATCACTTCTGTAAACTGACCAACGGTGTTGGAGCTCGGTTTACGGACCCGTTTTGCTCTCTCAACACCAACACCAACACCAAACAACGTACTTGAAGTCACCCATTGGATTGATGTGACTGCTGCTGAAAACTAATGATCCCTTTAAAAAGGTGTACTACAGTAGTTAGTGGTAAAGATGTTCATATCTAATAGGAACCTTAATAAAACCCCATAGTGAAGATTCTGCAGGAAATTAATGTGATGTATAGATGATCTATAGTACAACTGAACATATATCACTCAACAATGTATTAACTTGTCCACTACTGGAATCAGGGATCTCGCTAGAAAATGCAGAAATTCTGTTTGAAATGCATAGAATCTCACATGCATGTATGGATAATGAGTATCAATCTAAATAAATATTATCAGCAATCATTCAGAACTATTTTTAAAACTATCAAAAAGAGCAGATATTCCAAACAATTTGAAAATATTTCTTAGACTCTTTAATCTCAAGCATAATGTGGTAATGATCATCTTTTTAAAATTTGAAATGATTGGTTGTAAAATCATCAAACTTGCTTGGTGGAGAGCAGATGATTCCAGCATCATTCTTATGACTGCAGTTATGATTCTCCACTCCACTGCTAGGACAGAGAGCAATGTTAGCTTCCAGGCCAGTGCAGCCAACATTATCTAGGTAGATAGGACCGGTCCCCATGCCGTAGCGAGACGTCTCCTGGATGGCCGCCGTCGCCGTAGCGTAGCCGAGCTGGCGGCAGATCACGTTGGCATCGGTCTTTTCCCAGCTGTTGGAGCAGATTGTACCCCAGATGCCCCCCAGGCCGACCTCTACACGCCCCTCGTAGGGGTTCCCTCCACCAGCCAGTCGGATCTCAGTTCCCTCCTCTGTAGATCAAATAGTATCATGCACAGAGATGTTCAATTATGCATTAGTCAGGAAAAAGCATATGCAATATTTGCTAGCAAAAATCATTTGCAATATTTGATCGAAAAACAGTCTGTCACTATGCCATTCTGCTTCTGGCCAGTTCTTTAGTTATGTACATTAATAACAATATGTAGGGCCTATCTATTTATGCCCTCAAAACTATGACTGAATGTTTAACACTATCAGAACTATGACCAGAGCAACATTCAATTTATGCTACAAAAAAGAGAAAAATTGTAATAAATAAAATGTGTATTCTTTCCATAGAAATTTTGTCACTAAAAGCTCATCAGATGTTACAATGAAAAGGACAAAATCTTCTCTTCTGAGAGGTTAGTAATCCAAATGACCCATTTTATTTTGACAAGATCATACATTTGACACTTGAACCCAAATTGATACCGACATGCATGAACCATGGTAGCACCAACAGAATGTTTTATTTTTCAAACTAATCTATTTCCTGTAAAACAAAGTCAAGACAAAAGTGACAAGACTATAGAATGAATGAAGTCACCTGGCAGAGAGCAGACAGCCCCAGCGTATCCTCCTGTACAGTTCTCATGAGGCTCCATGAAGCAGATACCAAGTGATCTCTCGTAGCCTCCACACGTCGGACGATGGTAGTAGATTCCACCTTCAGGCTCACCAAACATATAACCAGTTGGTGCTTGTGCTACCAGACCTAGCTTGAGCTGGCTACAAACCACACGAGCATTGGATAGAGACCATCCGTCACCACAGAAACCCAACCATTGATTGTCTATTTGGATCTCAACACGACCTTTGTAGATATTGCTCCCTCCAATCAGTCTCACTGCAATAGTAGAAAAACATCCTTGAAATATGAAATGCACAATCAACTCTGGCTAAGTCTAACTTATTAAAGTCAAATAACTGTCGATATGAATGACGAACGGCTAACAAATAAACACATAAATTGAGGGTAAAGGCTATTTCTATGATTCCATGCTTTATTTTGAAGTTCTAAGAAACTTATCAGAAGAAATTAATCAGCTTACAAAAGTCCAACTGGCATTTAGCCAAAGCAAGTCTATATTCATGCAACATGTATTTTAGGTGCATAAATGAAAATTTATACAAGCACCCTTGGAGAGCAAAAGAATTTACCTTTAAAGCAAAAATGCCATTATTTTTTCTTTACTTTTGTAACATCTTGTAAAATGGCCTTTTAAAGGTACATGTTGCTGACACATTATGTGGTGAGGTAATCGAAAGGAATTTTAGGAATTCTTATTCACGTCTACACAATCTCAACAAACGGCAAGCCCAGTGATAAATGTTCGGAAAAGACGAACGTTCACTGAGTCCGATGCTCCGGATTCGTATATCTTTCCCAGTTGTAGCCTCTAAGAAGCCTTTTATAATTCACACAACATCAAAGCATACTGCAATATACATGGAAGCATTCTAAAAGCAAAACCATGGTCTACTCGTTGAGACTAGCCACTTGTTGCCTTTACCAGCTTGGCACATATTACGTAACATCAACCTCGACTGAAGGAGATATCTGCCTGATAATTACTTTAGCTGGCAAAGGAATTTAGAAACAGACTGATATGCCTCAGAAAGCCCCTGCGGCAATGTGTTTGAGTTTGAGCGTCCACCCTCTTAAAATCAGGTAATATTCAATTGCAAAAACTGAGAAAAGATCCCATTTAAAGTCAAACCCCTATAAACCAAGTATTACCTTGTGGAATACAGGTAGCGCCAGCATCCTCTCGATGAGTACAGGAAGTCTCTGTAGTTGACCTTGGACAATCCATGATGTCCGTCTCATTACCGACACACTGGACATCGTCTAAATGAATGGCTCCGTAGCCGCGACCTAACTGTGCGTATCGCGGCGCCTCTGATGCGCCTCCATAGCCAAGCTGACGACAGAAGACTGAGGCATCACTTACATCCCATAGATCATCACAAATGGTTCCCCAGCTGTTCTCCATGAACACCTCAACACGACCCTTGAATGGGGTGGGACCACCAACCAAACGTACATGCTGCTCTGGAATCGCTGAAAGAAAGAAACAATACAGCAAGTAGTATTTGAGGAGAACAAAATTCTCTGAATTTCCCTTATGAATTTCTAAAATTTCATTATTACTTTGTCAATGTTATTCACACTATCCAACCTATTCTGATGCACTTCCAATTACCAAATAAATAATGTTGCAATTTTTTCTAGGAATGTAAAAAGTGAAAATCGTTTTCCAGGTTCACTATTTTGGGTGGGGACCCTGTAAAAGCGTTTTGCTCTCTTAAACTTTATAAGGCTTATTCCGGTCTTGAATGGATATTGCACTCCATTGCAAATAAACTGTAATTACAATAATTTCAAATTGAAATGAAAGTTCTAATTGGCTTTTGAGATACAATTCCACGAAGACACACATGGGCCAATGATTTTGAATGGCGCATACATGCAAAAGTAACAACAAACGTACAATATTTTTTTTCTTCATTTCAGCCTAATGTTAATAATGAGAAAGCCGAGAATGGCCTACTTACATCTTTGTGTACAGATAACACTGACATCCCTTGAATGATCACAAGATGGATCAATACCCATGGAGAGTATTGCAGCACACTCAAAGAGATAAGCACTATGAGAGCTACAATCCACCCCAGACAGGTGCACAGGACCAACACCAGGCCCGAAGTATGCCCCTCCTAGACTAGCTGATGAGTTATCAGCTACGCCAAAGCCTAGATGACTACATACAGTGTGTGCATCTCGTATGTCCCATCCCTCGTTACAGACAGTCCCCCAGACCCCTCCTATCATGATCTCAACACGCCCCTCCTGAGGGTGGGAACCGTTCACGAGGCGAACTATACAATAGCAAGATTTAAAACAAATAAAGAGTTAGGAAACAGGATATTATTGCTTTTAGAAACAACACAATGTACATGTAAATATCCATTTAATCATTCTTGTGTATCTTTCTCATCATTACTATTTTATCAGCAATATACTATGTGTGACAGTAAATTTGTCCATTTGTTGCTCACCTACAAGGCACTGAATGGTCAGGCCCCTGATACTTGTCTCAACTAGTATCCTTTAATTAAAAAAAACATTCAAACAATTTGCGAAGAAGACAGGACAAACTGATTCTAAAACTATCACATCTACAAAAGTAACACTTGGCGACTGCGCCTTCAACTGTGCTGCTCCAAATCTCTGGAATAGATTTCCAATAGAAATAAAGATCATATCGGTCTTTTTTTTTGGTTTTTTTTTAAACTTGTCGAAATTCACTTATAGCACAGTGAAGTATATCCATGAAGTGAGATATATTATCTAATTATTATTATCATTACTATTATAATAAAATAAAAGATAAATGTGACTGCACGAAAAATATCATACTGATTAATTACATTGACACAGTATCATTTTAAAGCCTAAACACACCAAGGCCTTACTCCTCAATTGTGCCACATCAAAATATGATCAAGAATGATATCTTGATAAAAGTCACAAAACCTATGACTGAGGAAGATAACTGATTTGTGTAAGTGACTTACGCTCTGGCATACAGATAACACCCGCATCCTCAGAATGTCCACAGTTATGACTACCAACGCCACGATTTGTGCATCCTAAGAGAGTCTCTTCAGTTCCAGTACATGCTACATCATCCAGTAAGATGCTACCAGTGCCACGCCCAAACTGAGCTGAGGAGACGTAGTCAACAGCATTGCTGTAACCAAGCTGTCTGCATACAACCTGCGCATCAACAGTTTTTATTTGCTTTATTTCTCAAGAAAGAAATACAATATATGAGCAATGTAAAGCAATATCAAAAATCTTGACAGGATTAACCCATGAAAACTCAAATGCGCCAAATTACAATGGGGTCCTATACTAAATAAATCTTCAAATGTATACTACAAAGAAATATATATGAATTTAAATTAAAAAAACATATTAAATAAAAAAAAATTTATTATTCAAAGATGCAAGAAAATTGAATGAACACGCAAAGTACTATTATACATGATAAAACATGAATTTAAAAGATCCAATACTGGAAAAAAGCACAATCGTCTTTGAAATCCTTTCTCATTATTACATGACCATGTAATATTTCCTTTGATCAAGAACTTATAAATACTCTATTGATAAATGCTCTTCCAACTTAAAACTTGTTTCTGATTGCTTTGATGTGTTGCTTTAAGTGTTCAAGTACAACATTCGTCATGAGATCAAATTGTTACTTTTCTATTTCATCAGGTGGGGTAGAGTAAAATAGATAATTAAATTTAAAATAAAAAACTCAATTTTGACTACCGTATAAGCTGAAATTTTCGCGGTGGTTTTATTTTCACGGTGGTTTTATTTTCACTAATTTCGCGGTTATGGCCTCGCAAAAATTTTCACTCTATATGATGCGCATTCATTTGTGTACAAACACTTTCAAAAACGTGAAAATAACAACACGCCAATGTGTCAAACTGGTCAGAAATCGCGAAAATATCTGTGCGCCAAAATATTGGTTTATACAGTATTGCATGAGAAATGGAATCTATTATTTTTGTATACAAACATATCAGAGAGCTTTATTTGATAAAGACCTCACAGGTAAATATCAAAATAAAATTACTCTGCTCTTAAGAAGTACAAACACAAACTGATACTTAAAATTTTAGGTTATCTTGCAGCCTAAAATGTATTGTGGTGGAGAGGTTATGACTCTCACCTTTATACCCAATGGCCGCAATATCAAATCCCAGCAGTGATATCTGTTTCCTTCATCACAAAATTAATAAACACTGTGCTGCATTTAACCCAGGTTAGGTGAATGGGTAATACGTGGACAATTAATTCATTTATTTACTTATTCATTTATTCAAAACGGTTTAAAATCACAATATCTTTCGCGGTCTAATGGCTGAATTGCAGATATATATACAAGAATACATATAATGAAAAATGAATGATTGAACAGCGAAATAGAATTGAACACTCACAAATTCTAGTGTTATACATTAAAAACTTGATTTTATATTTACAATTAAGAATTAATATTTTGATTTAACACAAGGGCTTTGAAAAACATGTGGCTAAGATGTGGCATTGATCACAAAATAATGAGTACATCTTGTAAGTCATTCTTACATTCCACTGTTATGATAAAGAATGGAAAAAAAGCAAAAGGAAAGAGGTGTTCAGAGGACGGGAAGTGAAAGAGAGAGGGGGGGGGGAGGCGAAGAGAGAAAGAAGGAGTGGGCTAAAAGATGATGGAGAGAGAGAGCAGAAGAAAAAGGGTGAAAGAGTGGGGTATAGGGACAAAGGGACGAGAGAGATATAGACGAAAATGAAAAGGAAAGACATACACTGGAATGAAGAGAGTTAAGTAAAACTGACTTGGCGAGTTATGAAATTCATACATATACATTTGAACACACTTGAGCACCAGCAAGGTTATGGCTAGATCCAGGGTAATAATAACAGTGCAGAATGGATCCATCACTAAACATAGAGCATGTATTCTTATTATCATCATAAAACTAAAACTGACCTGTGCATCATTAAGATCCCAGCCATCGTCTCACACAGTTCCCCATTGGCTGTTGTAATGAACCTCAACACGACCACGGAAAGGGCTATCTGTTCCTACCAACCGGATGTTCGACATTGTATTCACTGACAAAATAAATGGAAAGGATGTATCTTTTAAACATTTAAATCACCAAATACTTTCATATTAAGCAATTCTCATCACCATAATCATTTATAAATGTCACCTTTACAAGTTTATTTTTGTTATCATTATTACTATTATTGCCAAAAAGTTTCAAACACCAGAACACAATAAAGAAAGAAAAAGGTGTATACTCAACAATAGCAAACCATTATGCCACAAACACCACTATCAGATTAATTATCTCCACTTACATCAGCACCAATATCAAAATGCTTAAAATCAGTAAATCATAATCGTCACCATCACCACCACCACCATCATCAATCACATCATGATCATCATCATTAACATCTCCATTATAATCGACATCATACCCAGTAATTCCCATAAACATCATCATGATCATCATTACCATCACCAATAACACCAACATTAAAATCATCCACAAACATGAACATACTTACAAAACCATCCTACTCATTATGATTATCCCCATCATCACCACTAGATCAATTCCCTTACCATCACTATTATCATAATCACATTACCATTATTATCATAACCATATCGCCATTATCATCACCATCATCATCATCATTCTCATCAATAACAATCACCATCGTGATTATCATTATCATCACCACCACAATGACTACCATCATCATCATTCATCATCATCATCATCATCATCATCATCATCATCATCCTCATCATCATCATTATCACCATGAACCATCACCACCAAACTCCTCACCGTTAAACCCGCAGACAACTCCTGCATCCTCTCTATGAATGCAGTTATGAACCCCCAGACCTCCGTGAGAGCAATCAAAGAGCGTCTCCTCTGATCCTAAACATCCTAGATTGTCCAGATAGATTGGCACTGAGCTGGCTGCTGTACCGAACCGACCACCACCCGGAGCCTCTGATGCTTCATTGAATCCTAGAGCTCTACAGACGACACCAGCGTCATTGAGATCCCATGAATCATCACAGACTGTACCCCATTCATTGTTAGAGTACACCTCTACACGCCCCTCACCAGAGTTCTCCCCGTCGACAAGGCGCACCCATGTGCCTTCAGGGGGTACTGTGGGGTCAAAGGATTACACATCATTTACAACACAATATCTATCATTTACAACATTTCTATACACTAAAACAAGAGGAATTATTCAAGACCTGTACAATATATAAAACAACACTGATTATCAATTTAGATTAATCAAGAATATGATTGCCAAATGAATGGGTGTACACAATTTTGCAGAAAAGCCGAGATCAATGTTTTTTCCTGAGACGACTTATCTAAAACCTTTGTCATAAATAAAAGAGGTAACATGATTTTGTAAGCAATATCAAAAACTTATAAGGTACATTTAACCTGGTTGATGGATGTTGTAGATGTGCTGTAGTGTAGTGGTTATAAATCTCGTCTTCAACCAGAGGGTAGTAGGCTTGAATCCTACTCATGACAGAAATTTCCTTCAGCAAAAAATGTATCTACATTGTGCTTCACTCACCCCAGTTGAGGCAAATGCGTACCAGTAGGAAGAAATTTGATGCAGTGAGCATCAAATGGTACCGTTGTTTTAGCTGGTAAAAGTTCACAGAGTGCTTAGAAACATTTTGTATTAAAGTGCTATTGTGCATTTCTATTATGAGTAGTAGTAGTAAGGGAATAGTAATAGATTAAGTAAAAAAACACTTACTGGTTGTTAAAAATGTTAGATATTATCTTCAAGTTATCTACTTTATTAATCCCTAATTTTTTTAAATGACATGATTTCACGCACAAATTTTGGGGCTCAAATTTCCCCATATAATATTAACAAAAGGTTGAAAAATCACATCACAATAAAATACATTGGAATATAATTTTGATGCTGAATTTTAAAAGAAATAATTCATTTAGTTTGAGGATAATTGGTGATCTCAAGTCAAAATCTTCCACATACCATCTGATGTACATCTGACCCCAGCATCTTCCGAGTGTCCACAGTTATGTACTTTCATTCCATTGTTAGGGCATAATAATAAGGACGGCTCACTTCCCTCACAACGCACATTATCCAGTATGATACTCCCTGTGCCTTGTGGGAAGACGCCCCCTCTTTCCGCTGACGCTGCTTCAGTAAAACCTAGCTCCCTGCACACGACCTGTACATAAAACACCGGTTATACATCAGTAAAACCTAGTTCCCTGCACACGACCTGTACATAAAACACCGGTCATACATCAGTAAAACCTAGTTCCCTGCACACGACCTGTACATAAAACACCGGTCATACATCAGTAAAACCTAGTTCCCTGCACACGACCTGTACATAAAACACTGGTCATACATCAGTAAAACCTAGTTCCCTGCACACGACCTGTACACAAAACACCAGTCATACATGCACATCAGTAACTTGCCAGGACTGGAATCTAGTTTCACATCTTCTTCTCCCTTTTTAATTTTTTTTTTACTTGTATTGCTATGTGCTAATAATCCTATGTAGAAGACATGAAATAAAATAAACGTGAGCTGATGGATAATTGGCAGATGTCTTATTCAAAGATGTACTACAATCTCATCATTTCATAAGTCTCCTGCAACACATTTTCTATGAATTTAGTAAACACACAAGAATATTCCCGACATACTTACATGAGAAATGAAGGTTAAAATCCAACATTGACCTATTAGAATAACATTTCAATACTTCTGTTTCATCTGTGAGTGAAACCACTACTTTTAAGACTGGAGGATTTATCTTTGCAATGCATTGCAAAATGATCTTAAAACCATGTTCAAATATGTGTGATCTTCTTAATATCTTTTATCTTAGAATATCTGAAGGTATAAAAGAGTAAGAATACAAAAATAATTTTACAATCCAAATAGGGCAAAAATAGATTAGTGCTCAGAAAGCATATATGGAATTCAGTATAAAGCGGCATGAAGGTGATTCTTTTTGCCTTAACCAGTTACTTAGCTTTGCGCACATCTCATCTAAGGGGGTGTTGTTGAAAAGTTGCAGCTGATCAGAACGGGCCAATCACAATCAATGTTTCATGCACATTTTGCTAGAATTGCATATCATGCAAGAATGAAAATACTTGTTTCAATTTGCAACTGATTTGCAATTGATTTGCGATCAATCGCAACTTTTGAACAACACCCCCAGAGAAAGGTAAGTATGCCAGCCATGGCTTACACATTCTCAAGGCTAGGACACAATTTATATCAATTGCAGGTTTATGGCAAATCATGTACTAAACTTTGCAATTAATCGAAAAATTGGTTTATGTCACAGATCCCTGGTTGCATATTGAAATATATGATACCAATGAGCTTCTACGATTCAAGAGATTCATGTTTTAGTAAAAGGTTTAAAATTATGAGCAAAACAAGACGTAGCATTTTAGCATCCATCAATGTCAGTAATTGCCACTTTTCGGTCTGATTGTCTCATGCCTAATAGGCAGGTTTACTAATAGATGCACATTTTATGCATACCTTTAACACAAAGGTTGTTCTTGACAACCCTAAGGCTTGCCCGAGGCTTGCTCGAGGCTTGTCTGACATATTAACAAGTAATGTATGCAAACTGGATTCCAAGTATTGCAGTCTTATTGTTATCAAACGGTTTAAGGAGTACCATGTAACTACGTTCAGTGGCAAGAAAATCACATCAATTTGAATAGATAAGTAAACCCGCCTATTTTTGTACCTGTGCATCGTTTACTGACACTGTAAAAGTTTTGAATATGCCAAATAACTAAATAATACTAATACTACTATTTTTTTTATAATAAAGAGAAAGACTTATTACCCTGGCATCTTCCAATCCCCATTCATCATCACACACAGTGCCCCATTCATTGTTCCATAGCACCTCAACACGACCAGACAGGCTCGAATCACCATCAAGTAAGCGAACGTGAAGCAGGGGCTATGGTGATGTCACAGGAGCTGAAACAACAAAAAACAGATCAAAGATATCAAATCAAAAGTAACAATAATAGAATAATATATTGTGAATTCACTAGTACTGTCAAATAGTGGTAAAATCAAATGACTTTGTACTAAATTTTTAAATCAAACGGTGGTTTTCATAAATTATTCTACAGCATTCACCATGACATATTTCATGCACTTCCTGTCAGTAGACTTATTATAACTAATTGTTTTTAAGAATCCGTTTTAATCCATGAATGTCTATTTCTAAAAAATCCTCAAATGGTTGAATCAATAAATGTATCTTTACCCAAGTATATAACAACGAACAAACTTTTGTTTTTGTGCCATATCACGTGACACAATGTTACAAATTTGCATAACAAACAACTGTTGAGTTATAAAATGGAAATATTCTTAACTTTCATATTTATTGTCCAATTTGCTTCAAAACTTTTTTTTGATCCGTTCATCTCATTTTCTACTTTTAATCAATACAAAAATATTTGTGGGCATACCCAGTCTTTAAAGGTAGAAAACTACATTTGCACACATTACGTTTATGCTTACAACTTGTTGTGTACCTCAGATATGCCAAAACAATAACCTCTATGAAGTATTTTGGTCGAATGTAGTCCATAATATTTAATTCAAATAAAAGTCTATTCTATCATAATCATCTTGACACCAACGGTATCTCGATACTCCTAGCGTATTACGGTACCACACACACCCACAAAACATAAGAGCACATACAGTACGCACTTCAATACGCTGCCACACCATGCGGAATACGCACCGAGAGAGACTCTTGCGCTATTCGTCAACGAGGGGTTAATGGCTGTTTTGAATTTTGAACGCACGGTCCATTAGTTCGAGGCCCGAATAGTAGAATTATTATTGGAATAACTATAAATGCGCCTATCATGACCAATCTTTGTGCTTAATTGATTGGTGATAAGTTCTAAAATTTAGTACTCTTCAACATAACACAACA
The DNA here is from genome assembly GCA_036244855.1 of Temnopleurus reevesii. Classification (NCBI taxonomy): domain Eukaryota; kingdom Metazoa; phylum Echinodermata; class Echinoidea; order Temnopleuroida; family Temnopleuridae; genus Temnopleurus; species Temnopleurus reevesii. Next base: position 71,679 of record BQKZ01000487.1, on the reverse strand, counting down.
ATCTTGGAAAGTCAAATTTTAGGCTGCAAAAGAAGTATTCTATCTTTAAAGTCACTTGTAACTTGTCAAAGGTTTGTCAATGGGCCCCATTACTCACCACTGCACCTAACCCCTGCATCCTCTCCATGGTTACAGTTATGTACCCCTACACCATTGTGACCACAAGCCTGTAGCGTCTGCTCTGACCCACTGCATGCTACGCCGTCAAGATGAATCGGACCTATTCCTCTACCAAACCCTGCCATGGACACAGCTGATTCTGCTGGTCCAAACCCTAGCTGGCTACACACCACCATAGCGTCAGTAATGTCCCAGGAATCGTCACACACTGTACCCCATTCACCGTCGTAAATCACTTCAACACGACCTGCATATTCAGATGGACCATCGACTAAACGAATCAACGCTCCCCGCTCTGTGGTGGATAGAAGAAATATTCGTGTGTGAGATACATTGGGATAAAGAGGATTATTGGATTAAAGATATTAAAGATGTAAGTTGAAGTAAATACATTTGTCTATTAAACTAATATATAAAAAAAATGAGTTTTAGAACTCCAAGGGTCAACAGCAACAAACTTTCTAACTATTTGTTAATTTTCTAAGAACGAGGTTCATAAAGAGTGATCCATTTCATAAGAAATGATTATGTAAGGATCTAGGCTTTTTAGAACTGTTGCGGTGTAGTGGTTCTGCCATTCACCTTTCAACCAGGGGTTCTGGTTTTACATCCACCCATGGCATCTATTTCCTTCAGAAACAAATTCATCTACATTGTGCTGCACTCTACCCATGTATGAGTGATACAATTTGGAAGTGATCATAGGGGGGTCAATTAGCATTGAAGATCAAGAAGTGCCCTGCTGGAATACTCTCAATGGAGTGTAAGATGTGCCTAGAGTTGGGTGGCACCCTGGTGATAGGTTGGAAAAGAAAGTATGCATTACCTTCTTGGCTGCAGACCACGCTAGCATCCTCACTATGCCCACAATTGTGTGTGTCTGAGAAGGAGCAATCAAAGAGGGTTCTTTCCGTCCCAGTACAAGCGATGTTATCCATGTGAATAGGTCCTGTGCCAGCCCCAAACCTCGCTGCTCCAGGTGCTTCCAAGGCATCGGGGTAACCAAGCTGACGACAAGCGACACGAGCGCTGGTTAGAGACCATAAATCATCACAAACAGTACCCCATGTACCATTCCTGTACACCTCAACTCGCCCTTCCAATGCGTTAGACCCACCAGCCAGACGGATACCTAATGGGATATCTGCATTAAATAAAACCATGATGATATTTACTATCGGTATTATTATCATTATGATTATTAACACTACCATTATGACTAATGTCATCATCGTGTAGCATTCATGTTGACTCTTCACTGATGCCCTTAATCAATCAGTTGATTATTACCCTATTTTAGAAGTAGATTGCAACCAGACTCACAATTCCATCCATTATCAATCTACAATTGTTATATATAATCATATTCAATTTTTAATTGAAATCAGTATATCTATTTGTATCTAGGCCTATAATAGCTCCTATTACCTACTTACATTCATGCCCTTCCTTATCAAATTCCTTTTCCAAGGTAATATTTAATATATTCAATGCCTTTGAATCGTGAATAAATAAGTGCATCACAGAACATAAGAATAAATTCAAGAAAAACCCAATACACATAATGCTTTGCATTATGACAGAGCAAAGACAGATAAAGCATGATGCAAATACCTATGAGTACCTATGCACTTCATGCACAGTACATACATGTATACACAACATTTTCACTCAAATCGTATAAGTATGATATAGGCCCAATAACATAAAGGATTGTGATTAATTGCTAATTTGAGTGAGAACTTTAAATTTGTTAGAGGCCATTATATTGAACAAAATGCGCATCCAACAAATGTCTTAATTGGTCACTTTCATTAACGGCAAATCACACAAATTTCTGTTACACGACTTAGGAGAGAGTTGGGTGCGTTCATACTTATGTCTTGAGGTTGACATACGACTTCAGCTGGAGTGCATCCGATCTGCGGTGCTTCAAGGATCACATAGCTGCACTCTAGAAGGTTGATACGAGTATCATTACAGCTCACACTGGTAATCAACATTGGGGCTGGTCCAGCGCTTAGACCTGATCCAGGTCTAATGAGTCCTGGAGCTCTTATAACAGCAGGACCAAAGCCCAGCTGATGGCAGACCACTGATGCCTCTCTCAGTGTCCAGTCCTCTGAGCAGATTGACATCCATGTGTTTGCTAGGAACACTTCAACACGGCCCTCTAATGGATTAGTCTCATCACTACCAATCAGACGGATACCAACATTAGTCTCTATTCAGGAGATATAAAAGATATAAAAGATATTCAAGATTAGATGTGCATATCAATGTTTATTGAAGCAAGTGCTGAATAACTAACGTATGAGTTCAGATATTTCCCCGAGGTCTTATTTTCACTAATTTCATGCTATGAATTTCCTAAAATGTTCACCTATCACACTACCTATAGACTTAGGAACAATAATCTTTAAAAAGGTGAAAATAACAACCAGCTAAGATGTAAATATGTTTAAAATACGAAGGGTTTGCTAGAATGTGTGTATGCTAAAATATCTGACTTATACTATATGCTCATAAAGATGCTGCACAAATGGGGCTATTGACTATTTTTTATTTTTTAGGTAAATCTGTTTTTATCCGTTTTCAGGATGTTAAATTCAAGTTGGAATCACGAAATGCATGAAGCAACTTCATCATTAGAATCTAGTTTAACGGGAATTAAAAAAAAATCAACTAAACTGAGGAATCTCATTGAAATGAAGTTACACATGTATTCTAACCATGACAACTGCCTGAGTATGTGGGCTGTGGGGTCAAACGATGATAATGAAAGCAAAAGTGCAATTCCCATGCTTATGCATGAAATCATAAATTCCCATTTGAATTTGCTCAGTCACACATTACATCTTTAATCAAAATAAGATTTACATACGGGATATATAGGGGGAACATTAAGTATTCATTTTGGTATTGGACACCCCACAATTCTGCTACTTTACGGTTTACGGCTTTAGTAGTGTTTAGTAGGTGAGAGCCACAAGCAAATTTAATATTAAAGGAGACTAACTTGTTCGTTTCAAAGGATGAACTCCAAATTTAGGAGAGTCATTGACAAATATCAAATAGATTTAAAAAAATCTACATAAGAGAAGATTACAAATTTTTACTGAGAGTGTGTGAACATTTTATGAGTGTGATCTCTCACATGACTGGTTCCCCGCCCCCAAGAAACCAAGTACAGTTGGCTCACTTTGGTGCAAAGTTACTTCAAAAGATGTCATAATATTGAAGTTTATTTGTCTGATGAAGTCAACAGCAGGTAGTTAAACATCACAATCACAGAGTATTGTAAGTTTAAATCAATTTTTGTTATAAATTTCTGGTAAAGCATTAAAATTTGTAATATATTCTGAACCAAAATACTAACAATAATAATAATTGATATGTATCAAGCGCTTTTAGAGAAAGGCTGATCAGAGTACTATTACAAAAGCATAATCCCAAAACAATAATCATTAATACACATTATATTCATAATCAGTTAAAATATATTAATAACAGTGATGAACATTCAAGTTGATCAGAAGGACTGGAAATCAATCAAAATGCAATATTGTGTACAATAAATGCTGTAGCCTGAAAAAAAAACTGACAGTGTCTGCATTAAGCCTTTTGCCTGAATATTTGCACCCCCCTAATTCTCAATAATATTAAGGGGGAGTTGTTCAAAAAGTTGCAATTGACCACAAGTTGCAGTTGATTGGGATGCCCAAATCAAAATCATAATGAAAACTTTGAGTTGATTTTGGACATCGGGCAGGTGCAGCGCACAACGCGTGCACGCCGAGGTCAACCCGTTTCGAGCTCTCGTGAACGGGGTCACAGAAAAGTATGGACGACTCCATCGTCCGAATAGGGGT
>BQKZ01000487.1:43016-57228 GCA_036244855.1 Temnopleurus reevesii | reverse complement strand
ATCAACACCACCAAATACGACATGGTGGCAGCAGTGGGATTCATCTAGGGATAGCAGTAAACACAATCAACACCACCAAATACGACATGGTGGCAGCAGCTGGTATTAAATTTGATGCATGATATAATTATAGGATAAATGATCTGAAATACATACCAGAAGTGAGGGCACAAGAAACAGAAGCATCTTCGTTGTGGTTACAGTTGTGCTCATTAGTTCCCCTGCTAGAGCATTGCGACAGTAGATTCTCCTGTCCTGTACACTGTACATTATCATAGCTGATAGGCCCCACACCAGGTCCAAAACGTGCATTACCATAAGATTGCCTGGCATAGCCATAACCCAGTTGTCGACAAACCACCTGTCAAAAATTTAATAATGCTCTGGTTCATAAATACATCTCATTCAATCTATACTCCCTTTCATACTACGGTAGGTCTCAATCACAGGCATGTCTATAGCATTTTCTGGGCCTAGCCCTGATGTTGTCAAGATTGAACCTCACAACAATATCCTCTGAAATTTTTAACATTTTGAAACTATAGCATCTCCATGCTCTTTTTTACTTATAAAAATAATATTCTTCTACCATATTTCCTGAGCCCAGAAGCTGATAGGAATATTGAAACATAACAGAGATATGTCCCATATTCTCTGATAATAAGCAGAGTGTGATAATTGTATCTCTTACATTTGGATTATGTTCAAACTTCAACCATGGTTGCCATGTGCAATAAAGCATACAGATTGTATTGTAATTGCATGAAACCTAAGAAAATAAAACATTATTCTGTGATAAAGAAATTTGTAGATGATTAAGTTTAAAAATTCAAGAACTGAGGATATCAAAAGGATATTGGAAAGCAAACTTTAAAAATTGTTACAAATTCTTGCGAAAAATGCGCAGTGGATCAGGAAAAAAATTACCTGAGCATCTGTTAGATCCCATAAGTCATCACACACAGTACCCCAAACACCATTGACAAGAACTTCAACTCGACCCTCGTATGGATTGCTTCCATTCACCAATCGTACTACACAAAGCAAAGGAAAGAATCAGGCATTAAATAAATCAAACTGCATTAGGGAATGGAGGAAATCATTGGATGAATAGTACTGTACAAAGTAGGGTAATCATAATTAATAATATAGGCAATTTATTCAGCGAACGTATTAACTCTGCGGAGTGCTCTAGGCGTTTTGCATAATCATTACCCTTACTTAAACTTGTCACCACCAGTGTTCAAGCACTTCAAGGAATGAATATTCCTACCAAGTATCCATTCCTCTCACCAGAGTTGAGTGCAGCACAATGTGGAGGAAGTTCTTGCCAAAGGAAATTAACAACATGAATGGAATTCAAATCTTCTACCTTCTAGTTGAAGTGCGAGTGTCAGAACCACTAAATCATGGCGTCTCCACATTTGTGATGAAATTCGCAAGTTTTTCTTGTGCTAATTAATTTCTATTGTCCATGGCTACAGACACTCTTTTTTCTCCCACGGTCCACAACGGCCCTGTTACTCCAACTCATGGATTCTTTCATGGATTCTAAATATTTCCATCAAATACACTTTCATTTCTCAAGGTCACTATTGTAAATGTGTTATTTTCAATAATCCCTGCTGCTATGGAGGCTCTGAACAATGCACAAGCTCAGAATATGGGGCTGTCATTTCAACAGTAACTGTTGCGTTTGGTGTTCGCATTTGGATCTGTGATCATTGCCTCAGTGTTTAGTTTTCAAAATATTATATGCACTGATTAGACATGGGTATCTTGGACGAGCAACAGACTTAAAGAGAGACTTGGAGAACAATTAGTGTCAGTTTTTGTGCTAGAATGCTTGAGAATGGAACAAATATAGCGTTTCATATCACACTCCAGTATTTCTTAAAGTCATTCTTATTTTTAAGAAAAACTCGGTGAAACATCCCCCAGTCCTGCTATGCTACAATCTGAAATGTGCAAGTCCGAACATACCTGTAGGAGCACATGTAACACTGACTGGTTGTGTGCAGCTACTTGGCTCTGGACTCGCATCACAAGAAGTCAAGCTTGATTCAAGTCCACTGCACTGATACTGCTTTGCAACAATCACTTCATAGCCATCAGATCCGTCTTCTAGAGTAGCATTGTTTGCCAGTGCTTCAGCCAATCCTAGCTGTCTGCATACTACATGAGCATCATTTATAGTCCAGTTTGAATCACAGATTCCACCCTTGATACCTTCACTCTCTATCTGCACATAGCCTCCGTACACACTGCTACCGTTCACAAGTTTTACTGTCAGAAAGAAGAAAACGAGCAGTGAGAGAAGAATTGCAGGACTGCAGAAATTTGGGCTCAGCCCCCCGGGTATCAAAATCCTGGGTGCGCGCCTGAATATAGTCCAAAATATGTTTGGTTTTCATAAATTAAAGAATTCCATTTTTTTACTAGCATTTTTCCCCCTAGATTTTAACATTTTTTGATAAAACTGGATTTTTTTTTTGCAAGTCGAGAGATATATACAGGCATGTGAGGGATGATATTCGTCGTCTATGGTACTGGGGAATATCTGAAACAAAAACTTGTCTACCCAAGAAATAAAATTTACTATCATTTTCATCCATATAAAACACTTAAAGGTGCATCCATTCATTTGGTTATCACATGTTTATTAAATTGTAAATTTGTCCTATTTCCATGCAAGAATTAAAGACATCAGTTTGCTTTTACAGATGGATGCAATATGTATAATGTACTTACTTTCAAATATTTCATTGCTATCATTACTTCATATTTGACCATAGATTGAGCTATTTTCTTATCATCAATTCAGAATTTGAAACCAAGCAATTGATCTCACATAAAGGGGAAACTGGTTTAATAAACTATACATTCTTTGACTAATAAAAAATGTTCAAAAGAATTATTCAACAATAAACAAATACCTGTGATCAAGATATGAAAGAGTAAAACATCTAGGATGTCTCATTGGAAAATGGAGAAAATACTCCATAATCATTGCCGTGTTGCATCATTTTGCCAGGTTTAATTCTTACTAGTTTTCATGACTATGAATTTCACTAAAATTGACACTCATTCTAATGCCAAACAACCTGTGTACCATGATCTTCCAAGACGTTAAAATAACACCCGCTATAATGTAAATTCAGTGAATTTGCTGAAATTTGTGCCTTCTAAAATAATGTCTTTTACACCACACAATTGCACCTGCCATCTCATTACTGCATCAAGGCTAGTTTAATTGATCTGAGGTTATGATGCTAACTTACATGGCAGTGAACATGCCACAGCAGCTTGTTGCACACAGCTTTCATTGGAGGTCTGACACTGCGCTAAAAACGCTTCATCAGACAAACAGCGAATACCAGACAGGAAGATAGCATCATTGTCTGTGTTGCCGAGGTGCCCAGATGCTGATGAGACGCTGTCAGCCGGTCCAAGGCCTAGCTGACGACACGCTACATCACCTTTGGCAACGGACATGTTGTAGAAGCACACCCCACCCCATTGGCCGTCTACATTGATTTGGATCCGTCCCTCATTCGCTGATGGTCCATCCACCAATCGAACTTAAGACAAAGAACATTATAGATCGATGTGATTAGTCAGTAATTAGTGATAATTTCTCTATGCTGAGTTGCTTAAATGTATTTAATAGTTAGTTGAATATAAGTTTTAAGAGTATCTGAATTCAGTACACTGCTTCTTTTTATTCTAACTTGTGTAAAATAATTGTTAGACGCTTAGAGATATATTGTAGCAAGCATATGCTATCATTATTATTATCATTATTAAAGAATTGATTATTGTTTATTATACAGTCACTGGACCTTGTTGGAAACAGTTTCTTCTAAATGTTTCAATACATGAATAATTCATTTGGTGTAAAAAAAAAAATTCACATAAATAATTCATTTGATGTTAAAAACATTCATGGAGGGCGCTGTCAGAGCAGCTGCACCTGCAGATTTTCTCTCGAGTGTCGCTATTTTATATTTAACATGTCTTTTTTTATAATGTTGTATTATATATGTTTTACTCTGTAAATTGAAACATAATTCAGCTATCAGCTGCAATGATTTTTAATCAATAAACCATTTTTATCTATCTATTCATCTTACATGTTATAAGGATCGTCACAGGAAAAAGACATAAATGGGGAACAAAATTGGATACATAAAACATGAGGATTTCGAGGAACATCAACATATTGGCTGCTTTCTGATTTACTTCTAAAGATTAGCATTTATTCTGCACTAAGGGTGATATATTTTTCAAATCAATTGGTTTGATTATTTTATCTGCCAAAGACATTTCACTTCTTCATTTGTGTATTTGTTTGGAATGTGTTTATAGGCTGATATCACTTGGATGTTGACACACTTCCACAGTATTTTGTTTGAAATGTTCATTCATTTTCTGCAACCTGATCTTACTTGGTGGTTGGCACACTACGCCTGCGTCCTCTTGATGTTGGCAGTTATGTGTGTGCATCCCGTTGCTTGCACAGTCAAATAGTGACGCCTCAGTTCCATTACAGCTTAGATCATCAAGGAATATAGGCAAGAACCCAGGCCCATACACAGCATTCCTTGCTGCTGCTCCTGCCTTGCCTAGACCTAGCTGGTTACAAATTACCTGCAGATTGTGACAACAAATGTATGAAATAATTTACAGAACTAACAAGGGTCACAGATTAACAGGTTCAGAAAAAAAGACTCTCTGTAGAGTATGAAGAAGATGCTTGACCGTAAATGATAAGGCATTGTCAAGTTTCAAGAACATTGCGGCATTAATATTTGTTGCAGTGACAGTAGGAGGCTAACTACCAAACTACCAAACAACAAAGTGGAGGACACAGGACAATGCCCTTGAGCTCCTCTTGAATCCTTCCTGGCATAAATGTTGAGTTATTGACTTGTCTTCACACGCATGATGCCATAATGTAGAAAAGTGCAATGATGTAACGACTACCACATAATTTGTTTGCATATGACTGAGATTAGGCTGCGTTCTTCAGCAATATGCAGCCCAAAACGCGTATGAGACGGATACAAAGACAGAATTCTAAATAATCAATTACCTGATTGAAAGAAGGGTCCAAGTCTATTAAAAAAAAGATTTTGCAAGAACTATAAAAGACTTCATGGCATTTCTACTTTTCAGTTATAGTATTTTTGCTCCTTACGCATAATGCCTTCAGTTGGTCACATAGGACCCCGAAAGCAACACGATTCAACACGACTCTTTGTTGATTCACAGTTAACTGCCGCCGAACAAAGAGTCATGTTGAATCCTGTTACTTCCGGAGCCCTATGTGATCGGGGCTTACGGTAGTTTATATCTGTATCTATTTATCTAAAAATGCATATATTGCATGAATATAGAACTACCATGGTAACACAAGGTTGGCATTTGTAAGTTTGACTCCGATCCATCTTCCAATGGATTTGACTTAGTTGCATTATAGGCGAATAACCGTTTTGACTTTCGGAAACGTTTACGAAACTAATTAAACTAAACACACTCCAAAAGGAAGCATGAATAGTTCCTTTTAGATAAACATTTATGAAAAAAACCTCAGGAGTCAAAATGAAATTGTTATCGTTTAAAAAGTTTCTAAATGGTAAACGCAAGTGAAACGAGGATTAGTGTTATTTTCTAAAATATCGCATGATTGTATTACTTTGACTAACTATTAAATTTCTTGCCCTTTATTTCAATTTCAGAAGCATTTTGAAAGACTGTTGTTCTGAACCATGGTATCATTTCCAGCATCTGTATGCTTTTTCAACTGTTATAAGATTACAGATTTGTATCTATGTACGGGAGGAAAGGATTGAATCAGAAAAGTAATAGCATCTAGCATTGCAAGGAATGATACATATCATGTAGAGTTACAGAAACAGCTGGATAGTAACCCTGAATTGACAATAACATATCATAAGTCATGCATTTCATCGTATACATCATCGGAACATATCAAAAGATACCTGAAACGTCTTAATTCAAATCAGAGCTCGCTTGATGCCCCGCCAGCAAAATTGAGGAATCACCACAGTGAGTCTAGCTTTAACTTAAGCATCACTGTTTGATTTGTGGACAGAACCGTCTGCCAAAAGATGAGAGACATCCTGACAGCTGGCGAAGGATTGTTGCTTGTTAAACACTAGAAAAAAAAGGATTGCTTATTGGAGATATGTGACAAAAGAGGTGATCAGCTAGCAGAAGAGGTCCGTTTCAGGTTCAGTGGAGCTATTTCCGATCTAATCCCAGGAGATGCAGAGTATCACCATGATTGTTATGTTTCTTTCACAAGAAAGTGGAATCCTAAAATGCCAAACGACCCTGCAAACGCTCCTTCTGACCAATACATCTTGCCATCAGCCCCCTCACAGGCCTAATTGCTTTTCTACTTACAATTCTAATGAACACCTCTACTTCCACCGTATCGCCAAACATCCTGTGGAGCTGCGCCTGCCCTCTCTCTCCTGTACCCTCTTTCTCTGTTCTTCTTTCCCCCTACTCCACCCTGTCCTCTTTTCACACCACCATTGTAACTTGCAACTATATAGACCCTTCTCCTTAATCCTCTAAATTTATCCCATATGTTTGTCATAATTACTTATATCAATTGTGTTTGACAAATATAACTCTTAAAGTAATCTTAATGTAAGAAGGGGCATGCGTTCTACAAGCCTCGCTTTTTCGGCATGCCCCTCCATTTCTCTATCACCTGTTTTTCAAACTTTATGTGTCATCGATTTGTCTATGTAAATATTTTTGATTCTCTTGCAAAATGATTATAATTTGTTGTTCAAATTGTGAAAATAATTTTGAAATGGAAAAATAAATAAATCAAATCAAAAATCAAATCAAATCAGGAGTGTTGTAGACACCCTGAGAAATAACCCCACTAAGGTGTGGAATGCCAAAGAGTTATCGGAGCCCCGTAACATAAAGCTTTCCGATCAATCGCTATTTGATTTTGCGATCAATTGCAAACTTTAGTACATGATTTGCCATAGACTAGCGATTGATATCAATCGCTATCAGATTAGCGATTAATCGCAAACCTTTATATTACGGGCCCCTGATGTGTATTTGTCATCTTCTAAAACCGAGGAGAAAGCTGATACATCTTCATCTAGCTCCCTTTTAGATGCCGATCAACTCCGTAAAAAGCGGTCTAGACTAATCGATAAGTTGGAGCATCACTTTGGAGATAGTCTTATTGTAATCCGAGCCAATGGATATTCTAGTACCATCTGCTTCCGTGAACATCTTCATTCAAAAGTGAATCTTGTGAAATCAAATGATGGACATGAAATCACTGAACTTGTGAAGAAGATCAAAACAGATGTCAAGTCTAAATCACATACAGATGTCGGTAGCTATGATTTAGCTGACTTCCAATTTGACCACGTCAAGGAAGACTGTAATGAAGATCTTCTAAACTTCATCTCAAAACTGATATCAGGTGGGGTCATTAGACAGAAATCCCTTTGTTTGATGACATGCTGGCATCATTTTTTAATGTATGAATTTATTTATGTATCTTGATTTATTTGGAACTTTGTAATGAATTTTTTTTGATGCATTTTGATTTGATTGGAAATGAAAATAAAATAAACTGAACTGAAACTGAAACTGATTGGGGATCAAAGTATCTACAGACATGAAGAAGCAGATGTAAAGCTTATCTACTTTGTTCCTGGGGCGGAAGCATGCTCAAGTGTTGGCTGATGATACTGACAGTTTTGTACTACTGGTCTAATTAGTGTGGCTGTACAAGCCTAGGGCCCAAGTTACAATGAAGCAATACAATGGGAAACTGATCAATATCAATGCTACAGCTTTGCAGTTGGGGAACAAAGTCAAAGACCTGTTGGCAGTCCACACACTATCCAGTGGTGATAGTGTGTCATTCCCATACAGCAAAGGTAAGGCTTCAGCTATCGGTTTGATGAAAGGATCTCCATTTGAATGTATTCACAGAAGAAACAGCAAGGAGGAGGAATGGATGGAACACGGAAGACGTTTCATTTCATATCTTTACTGTGGGTCAGCGGTGAAATCTCTAAGTGACTTGAGATTCACTCTGTTCACAAGAAAGAAGGACCCTCCAAGGATTAAGTCACTTCCGCCTACCGACGAAGCTGCAACAGAGTTCAGGCGTGCTCGATTACAAGTGCTGCTGTGGCGCGCAGCTAACAAAGTTGCCTCTCTCAAATGCACGGCTGATCTATCACCACTTGGATGGCGAATCGAGGAAGACATCCCTGTCCCGATCTACGGTTGCAGAGACATTGCGGCAAAGTCAATTCTACAACTGGTGGCATGTAGTTGCAAGTCCATCAAAAACAATACAGATAGAAAACCAAGATCTACCTGAGCATCACTGATATCCTAGCTATCATCACATACCATACAGATACAGATAGAAAACAAAGTTCTACCTGATTTATTGATATCATCACAAACCATACAGATACAGATAGAAAACAAAGATATACCTGAGCATCACTGATATCTCACAAACCATACAGATACCAGGCGCGCACCCAGGATTTTGATACCCGAGGGGCTGAGCACAAATTTGGCGCCCCCGCCCCTCCCGGCTGAGCTGACAAGCAAAAAAAAAAAAGGGTCATCGTCTAAAATTTGGCGCCCCTCTATCAGCAATTTGGCGCCCCCTTTCAATGATTTGGTGCCCCCTTATAAGCCCTTTTGGTCATCAAATTTTGGCGCCCCCTTAGCTCTGACCCGGGGGGCTAGCGCCCCCCAACCCCCCCCCCCCCCCCCCCACGGTGCGCGCCTGGATACAGAAAGAAAACAAAGATCTACCTGAGCATCACCGATATCCTAGCTATCATCACAAACCATACAGATACAGATAGAAAACAAGGGTCTACCTGAGCATCAGTGATATCCCAGCTATCATCACAGACCGTACCCCATTGGCCATTATACTGGATCTCAACACGACCTTCAAATGGATGGTTCCCATTCACTAGACGAGCCGCTTTAGTTAGGTCTGTAACAGAGAGATAAAGATACGATTCAAACATTTTCTTACACATCCCTCCATTTCATAAACACAATTGCTTGGTCGTTTAAATCAACCCTTAATTTGTAAACAATTATCCTGTAAATATTTGTATGCGATTTTCCTTTGTAATTTTGTTTAAATTTATGTTTTCTTGGTTTTGTTCACACTTATTTGTTGTTATATTGTTTGTTCTTGAAATGTAAATTAATAAATTAAATCAAATCAAATGAAATAAAACTAATCATACTTTCAAAAAGTGCAAGTCAAAGTTGAAAAAATCATGATTTTGAATTGATAATTTTATGATTTAATTTTGTTTCATTCCAATGATCTTTTTAATCTAGCACAATTCATTTTGGAGATCCTTGGGGCTATTTCATAAAACGGTTTTAAGATCTTCACACGAATCTACGAACGACTGGTTACCCTTTCCTGCACTCAATGACAACCCGAGGTGCTGACTTGCACCTAAGCAAGGGTCACCAGTTGTTCATATAGGTAGATCTATGCACAGCTTTATGAAACACGACACAAGACACAAAGCATATATGATATTTACCCATTTTAAAGACATTTGATAGACAAGATCAGTAATCATTTATTGAATTATATTGTGTCTAAAAAATCTACAAAGCAATTTGACAGGCTTTGCAAAATGCTTTTTATACCCATTTTAAAGCAAAATCCTTGGTGAATGGTTCCCTCTATGAATCAACTTTCCTCCCACTTTATACAAACTTTCTCAATTTATCAAAAATGTTTATTTTGAAAGGTTTGTGATTAATTCTGCTGGGTGACATAATGATAGATCTTTATTCAATATTGTCGCCAACGGCCCACAAAGGGGTGCACACGCTACTGCTGTGTGAAATTACCCGGAGGCTATTCACCCGGTAAAGCCTATGAATTTTTTTCATAGCCTCAAGTAATTTCACACAGCAGTAGCATGTGCACCCCTTCGTGGGCCGTTGGCAACAATATTGAATAAATTCTATCTATCAATGTTTGTCTTGCTCTCTTACCTGGAGATCCGCAGACGACACCCACTAGACTAACATCACCATCACAACTCCTTTGATCCAACACTCCAAACGCACACTGGCTCAGAGACTCCTCTTCCCCTGTACAGCTGGGCAGAGCTACAAAGCTACCATCATTAGACACAGGTCCAAACCTGTCCACAGCATTGTTGATAACACTAACCACCTCTCCAAAGCCAAGAGATCGACAGATTACTGTAGCATCCTCCTGGGTCCAAGTGCTATCACAGATGGGGAGTAGTTTCCCATGAATAAGCACCTCCACTCTGCCCTCATAGGGGGTAGTACCGTTGCTGAGGAAAACTGAGAAAGAAAGAAATTTGATCAACTTTCAAGGCACTCATTAGGATTTTAAAAATTGGCATGCGACTTTTCACTGTGCGCTTAAACAAGTAACAATGACAAAGGAAGCTGCAAAGACTTAGGATAACTGATGATAATACAATGCATTATCTTCTTTTTATAATGGGTCGACAATAACAGATGTAAGAATATTTTTCATCTATCGTTTCCTCCACGCAAAATGACAGATTTATACAAGCAAGATGTTGGCTTGAAAATATCGGCAGCTATCGAGAAGGGTGTTAACCCATTCGCGAGGAGGTGAACACGTCTTGTGTTTTGCTGTGTAGCTGCTATGAATGTTAGCAACATTAAACGCACTTACCACATGATGTCAGTCGTTGACCTCATTACGTTGCTTACAATCTTGAACCCATCTTATAATGATAGATGAAATGTGCAGAAATTAAGAAATAAATGGTTTACATAAAAGAATGAATAAATAAGTAGATTCCCTTTAATACTCACCAGTGAGAGAGCAGTTAGTGACAGCCCTGCCTGCAGTGCATGGATATGAACCCAATGTTGAATTGAATTGGCATTTGAAGAGGTTGGCTTCCCCGCCTGTACAGTTGACATTGCCGTAAGAAAAAGGGAAATCATCTCCTTCCACAGTGATGCTCTGAGCTCCTAAGCTATTGCCGAAGCCAAGTGTTCTACAGGCAACCTCTGCATCTTGTATCTGCCAGCTATCAGCACAGATTGGAGTCCAAGTCTTATTGATAGCTATCTGCACTTCACCCTTGTACTTATCACTCATTCGAACTGTAACAGAAAATAATTGAATAATTCTTGCCTTATCCTAACATGGATAAACACTGATTGACAGTGCTTTTACCGAGAAGCTGAGAATAAAATCTCAGGCATTCTCGCGTAGGAATCGAACCCACGATCTCCTGATGACTAGACAGGCGTCTTACCACTAGACCACCGAGAGCCTATGGAAGTGGCGGGCTCGATTTGTGTTATAGCAGCAGGTACTGCGTAAATATCAATTGAATGATTTTTGTGTTGGGTGGATAAATAATTGAATAATTCTTGCCTTATCTGTCAATCTGTCAATCAATGTTTATCCATGTTGGGATAAGGCAAGAATTATTCAATTATTTATCCACCCAACACAAAAATCATTCAATTGGTAACAGAAAATGTTGAATAATTTACAGGTCAATATTTTATTTCCATGCTCAATACAAGACATCCTCTTCTCTGGTAGAACATTTATTAACCTATTCTCGCTATTGGATTACCACGGACCAAGAGATTCTTTGATCGTTTTCATTCATTTTAAAAGGGAAAGTGGAATATTCTGGAGGCCAGACTGTAAGAAGCAAGGCACTCCTCCAGAACCTTGGTAATAAGAAGTATCGGTTTATATTAGCCCAATGGCAAACCAACAGTAGATTCTGATTATGTATTGGTTGTTATTTTTAAAGCATAATTTTCCCCTTGTCATGGTCTAAATTAATGTAATTTTGACAAGGGTTGATGGTTTTATTTAACACCAGATCAGGAAGTGATACAGCATGGTAATGGCTATTTGACTTGAGTTCCTGTGCTGTCATGTTAGACACTGGTTTTTACCAACTGGGAATTTTTCTTTTTACTTCCTCTGTATCCATTGAGCATGTCAACAATTCCTCATAGGATAACATGCATCTTGGCTGATACCCAATTCCCTCCTAACTTACTTCCAGATGGACCTTTGGCCAATTGTTTTTCAGTATTATTACATGCATCGCAATTCTCCCCATTGCGTACAGCCAATATCAAGCCATTTAACACCTGGCAATACAGGTAACATGCATTTTGTACTTGGAACATTTATTTCTGGTTTGTATTCACAAACAGTCTTCACCATAAGCTTTCTTAAATTTGTGATATACCCCTTTACGTGCAAACAAACAGGAATCAATCTGATGACTAATTTTAGCAAACGTCGGTGACCCAATTAAAATACTTTTTAGCTACAATAGATTAACATCCCAGCATGCCATCTAAAAAGAAGAAGTCAATTCGAAACTCTAGCCAAAAATTAAGGACAACATAATTCTCCCTATCGCATATAGCTCTCCGAATCTGAACGCATGCGGCGCACTAGTTATTTTGGCCCAGATTCTTGGCACAGGTACTTCCGGTAACATTCGCGCGTTTTCAAAAGTGTATTGCTTTCTATGGTTAACTTTGTCATTTGCTTGTAGTGTCATATTTTTTCATCGATTTTTGCGAATAAAAGCATCATTTTATATATTTTTCTTTCACATCTGCATTTATTTGTTATATGGCTTCTTTTGCTTGTGAATGAGTATGATCGTTGCCCCCAGACATGAATGAGAACTTTGAGGTACTTACTAGGTGCTATACATATGACTCCTGCATCCTCCATATGGCCACAGTTATTATTCCCAATACCATTGTGAGAACAGTTAAGAAACGAGGTCTCGTTTCCAATACATGCTACGTTATCCAGGTAGATCGGAGAGAACAAGCTTCCTGAGGATGAAACATAATCAAGTCTAAAAGATTAATCTATTTATTTGTCAGTTCAAACACAAATTGAAGTGTTACATGAAAGCTACAGGAATAAAGAATCCCTCTTGCCTTTCAACCAGAGGGTCACCTTTTGATTCCCAGCCATGGCATTAATTTCCTTCAGCAACAAGTTTAGGTAAGCTTATACTCTGCTGCACTCAACCCAGGTAAGGTGGATGGGTTCCTGGAATGAACATTTGTTTCTTGAAAAGCTTGTGTAACAAAAGATATTAGGATGTAATTGCACCTGACCTGAACATACTTTGAATTATTCCTCATTACATGTATGTCTTAAATGTTAATAGACCACTTTCGTAATGTATTAAAATTTATTTACGTTTGCCCCAATACGAAGTATGTATTCAGCTGCCGAAGATAATGAGAATTCGATAGTCAGAATGCTACTTGAATAAATTAACGTTGCTAAGTTGGACAAACATTGTAGCTTGACCAACCTAGCAACAACTACTGCTTGCTATTCACATTCCCTCCATTGAAATAGGATTATTCTATATCAGGTGGACAAATAGTTTATCATCTTGAGTTTGACAAAGAAGCGTGCATACAATTTGAATACATTACGAAAGTCGTCTATTGGGAAATGTTTACAACTGGCCAGAGAGGTTAACTTGGTGAACAATGGCATTGGAATACAATTAATGCTCAATGGAGTATCAAGTGAATGTTTCCACAATTCTATTAATACAAACAACAGGCTCATGCAATGGTGGAATGATTCAAGGTATGTTCAGGTCAAGTGAAAGTACGTCTTAATATCTTTTGTAAATCAAATAAGTTCCCCATCACAAAGGTGATGGTTAGGGTAGCATAGATCGCCACAAGTCAACATATATTGTCATAATAGTGGACCATTAAGTTGAATCCTTGGTCATTTTATTGCCACTTCCCACCCTCGTGATCTAAGTTAGATGGTAAAGTCCTTTCGTGCATGTTTGTGTGTATTCATTTGGTAGTAAGCAGACAGACAGCATTTGGGTTTTGAACCAAGCCACAATCAAGAAATAAATTTGATCTTGACTAACTCACTCTATACTATAGTAAAGAACCATAATTTACATGTTCTTGGAAGATGACAAATTCTATACAGTTGATTGAAGAATGATCCATATTTCATTCAAATCAATGAAAGGAAAACAAATCTACTTCAAACAATTACAAGTTTGCTTTATAATTTGTTTCCTGTAATCAATACATTTTTTAATACAGAACAATT
>BQKZ01000487.1:21080-37579 GCA_036244855.1 Temnopleurus reevesii | reverse complement strand
CGCTCTATTAATGTTGTTATTATCATTATTATCAATTTAGCAATGAGTAATTTCTCTTTTGCTTTGCACATATTTTGTCATCACTTGGCATGAGAGGATATAAGCCTATATGTTGAGAGGTCAGTGGAGTATATAGTAGAGGAAGAGATTATGCTCTAGTTACACCGTGAAAGGCCAGCAGTGGCCTCGACGGGTACATGGGGGACTGCACATCCATAAATGCCAATGTGTTTTTTTTTCTCGTTTTTTAAAGGCCCTTTCCAGTGTTTTGGATGTTCGCATATACAAATAAGCACAGAACAAGCTATTTTCACCTACTTCAAAGTAGTATAACTTTTAAAGTTCGAAGTGTCCAGTAACAAGACTTACAGTAACAAAACTTACTCGGCTATAATATATCCAGTGAAAAAATTGTAACAAAATGTTGTGCGTTAGTGATAAGTGACACAAATTCTTTTTTTTTAAATCCCTTTTTGAAAGTCAGATGGGTTCTTTTTAAAGGATATATAGCCTGAGCAAAAATAGACCATCTCTGTTTTGGATGCATGTTCTAAGTGTGATTTAAAAAAACATGTTTTTAATGAACATTCTCTATTCTATCAACAATGGAAAAGGAATAATTTTGACGAAAATGCTATTCCCATGCAATGTTTTCACAAATATCAAGCGTAGAACAAAGTATGACGTTAAATAGATCAACGTTTTTTTCTTGAAATCTGTGCACTTTCATGAGCAAAAATTGTCTTGATTATGTTAGTGGGAGACTAAACGATTAGCATTCATGCAAAGATTGTCATTTAGTTAGTTGTAAGAAAACTATTGTTTATATAATAATTTTCTTGCTACATTGTGCTCTAAAATACACTTATGACCTTTCAAAAATATATTTTTCTCTTACGTTTGTTCACTTACGCAAATCGCAACTTGAATCATGCTGATTTTTACACACACGCTACCCATATATTTGATATACATTCATAGTAAAAACCCTGGTGTTAAATGTAACACCAGCCGCAATCAATAAAGGTCCACACCAGAAAAGTATTAGAATAACACCCGTTTGGAATCAGTTTAATATATCTAATCACCTACTGGTGTTTCTTAAACTCTGAAAAAACACCAGTCGGTATTTAGATATTTTGATTTAAATCCAAACAGGTGTTATTGTAACACTTTTCTGGTTTGGACCGATTTTGATTCTGGCTGGTGTTAAATCTAACACCAGCGTTTTTGCAGTGTTCCCATAATTTTGTTTTACTGGACACTTCTCTTTTTAAAAGTTATGCTACTTGAAATTAGTGGAAACAACTTTTGTTTTATTATGCTTTTATAATTAGCATACACACGGAGAAATTAGGATACAGTTTTGTACAGGGGTGCAGTCGCTGGTACAGTAGCAGCACCCTTTTGGGTGCACCCTTGAATTTCTTAGTGAATGTGTAGGACATGATTTGCTGTCAGCTAATATCATACTAATGAATCCAAATCGTACGGTCAAACTCATTATGGTGTTATTGATTTATTTATTACCATTTCAAGAACTAACAATATAACAAAACATAAGCGTGTACAATGTGGAGTTAACATTAATTGAAACAAAATTACAAAGGAAAATCGCATACAAATATTTACAGGATAATTGTTTACAAATTAAGGAGTGATTTAAACGACCAAGCAATTGTGTTTATTATATGGAGGGATGTGCAAGAAAAAGCAAAGTTTGTGATACGCACACCCCGGAACATTGCAAAAACGTATCTTCAACTAATGTTGATTAAAGATAGTCGGAGTAAACCTATGTCACATCTGTTCAATTCCATCGGTGCTATTTTCTTTGGTTTAGTTCAGCCATTTCCATGCATAAAACTATTTCATGTCTGAAAGCCGCATGATACAGATGTTAGAAGTTGCTACAAAACAATTACATTTAATATGATTCACAAAACCCAATAGAGAAGTTTCTTGTTATAGGCCTATTTATGTAGTGCAATTAGAGAGGTATGCTTGTACTGTTAATTATAACTGCCACTGGAACTTTTACATTTCAAGGATTAAATTCCCTAGTAAGTCTATCCATCTTCACCTAGGTCGAGTGCAGCCAAGTATTGAGAAATTCCTGCTGAAGAAAATTAACACTTTGGGCAATATTCGAACTACCGACCTTCTGGTTTAAAGGCAAGAGTCAGAACCACTACATCACGACAAGTCCACACTAACAGTCGATGTTTGTTAGATAATGGTCATTGAATAATTTCGATTGATCGAGGTTATAGAATCGGCCATTTTGAATGACTAAGCCCATTATCTGCTAAACATCCCGAAATGAACATTTTAAAGCGGATTTTCCTACATTTCCTTTTGATTCGGAAGTGATTTGCCTATCTTGGCTCTCCATTGTTTAACCTCAGGTTTGGCCATATGATTGTTATCTTGCTCCGCTTCAATATTACCACAAACTTCCATATCCCTATAGGCGGATCCAGGGATGAGAGGGCAATGGCCCTCTACTTTTTTCCCACCAAAAATATTTATTTTTTTGCTTGTAAAATGATCGCCACTTTTAGTTCATCCACTCACTTGTACATCATAAATCTTTCGTCTATCCATTATTCTTATTTTTACCCCCATCCACCCCCTCCTATTAACAATGCTGACTCTGCCCATAATCCCATTACAACTTTATCGAAGTCCAATGGCGATCGACCCGGGCTTTCCGGCGCAGTCAGGTTTACTATCCTGTTAACTCTTTATATGGCGGCCATTTTGTATTCATGTCAAAATAATGAATATTATTCTAAATGTTCTAAATGTTCGATATGAATTTGAATAAGTATATTTGTTTTTTAACCTATAACGCAAATTGAAATAAAAGTTACATAGCTTCTTTCAGTTATTGTGCAAGGCTTTGTTCACTTATACGAGCCAGTAAAATGAAAGTATTTCCATGGTGAATAAAGAAATTTATTGATAATAAAAAATATTGATCGCATGTAATCCGCCAATAATAATAATAGTAAATTGAATCTGAATTGGAAATCTACATCCTTGGGTAGAAAACAAATGCCAAATGAAGAAAATATTAAATTATATGTGTGGAAGAGTCATGGTGTAGTGTTGTTGTTGTTGTTGTTGTTGTTGAGATTGTCTGGGCGTTTTTCAATCCAACAGGATTATCTATAGTGGCTCTGACTCTCGCCTTTTAACCAAAGGGTGGCGGTTCGAATCCCATATGGCGTGAATTACCTTCAGTAAGAAAGTCATACATATTAGGATGCACTCAGCTCTCACCATTGTCAGTGAACCGTGTGTCAGAAAAATTGACAAAACATTTGCCAAATTGAGACGAAAGGGTAAAATATTGTGGAAAAAACCACGATTAAAGTTAATTTTAACGGTGAAATATGTTTAAAAAAATAATAAATACTAACAATAATGAATCAATAATGCCATCATTTAAGCATATCGAGCTGGGTAAACAATGTTTTTAGATTCAGCATCCTTGAACTACTCAAAATCATTCAAAAAGCTAAACAGTAACATAACATTCTCATTTAACCTTTTCTATAATTACATTTTTCACAGTTCAGATCTGTCTGTTAACGTTCAAACGTTTTTTTTTGTCATCGATAGATTCTAGTGCACAGTTCTAGTATAGATTTCAAGCGTTTGAACAATGAATTGTGGTCTGGTCCATTTGCCATTGCAAGTTTGATGTGCATTGATGTCGTTTTAAGATTTATCATGTAACTGTTTGACTTGACATGGGAGTGGTAGTTGAAGGGGACTTCAAACTAGATCAAGGATTTCATCACGGTGTTAGATAACAGAGTTCGGCACCTCTTGAAATATCTTGCAAAGCATTCTTACTGGTAGATAAGCGTGTAAATTCTATATCATCTGAACATGTATACCCTCCCATGCCATAAGTATTGCAACATAACAAAATTACGTTCGTTTTCCATGATACATTTGTCGTATTTTTCTTATTTTTCTGTATATAAATGTAAAAAATCGCAAATATCTATTGTTGAAATTAAAGTGTCATACACGGTTTGTAATTTATGTAGGATAACAATTTTTTTAATTGAATGCCTCAAGGTGCCAAAGACCAAAGACGACAAAGATAGTAAATTGCAATGTCTCGACTTGCAGATTAGTCAACGGCTTCTCGCAAAATTGTTTTCCCTTTCTCTAAATTAAACATATTCAATGACTTGTTGAATACTTCTGCTAACAAAAAGTGTCAAAATCTATACCCCATACAATGCAAATGAAATAGACAACGATAGTAGAAGACGTCACTCTCAGTTCCTTCAGGGCATGTGTTTTTATAATTTTATGGCACATTGTGTATTGGCCAATAGGTTTTGAAAATGAGCAATATAATTCCAAAAAGTTATCGTTCTTGAGTACAGAAATTAATCCTGATATATTTTATAACATTTTTCCTCATATGGCCAGTGCATAAAATTGATTTATACGTGTGTCCTGAAGGAATTAAGAGTGGGTCTATGTTGCAATACTTATGGCATGGGAGAGTATATGCTACAAACAAACATTTTATGATCGTAGCTTATCGTCATACGTATGATGCCAATAAAAACTTTTATTTAGAAAATAAAACTCAATATATAAGCTACAGGAGCTCTCATTTAAATGTCATTTGACCCCTTTGTTTCCCCTCCTCATTGAATCAACTGTTTCTCTTATTCTTTGTATGTTCTTTTCATTATGTCGTATCAATCCTTTGTCAGTTTTTGATAATTTTATGATGATATATATAGTCCAAAATGAATACCACGCATGTGATTGTTTTATATAATGGAGAAATCTTGAATTTGACCAGCAAAACGTATGATACGATTTTATGATATAATAGTAAGAGCATATAGGCAAGATTTCCAAAATGGGGATCGGATAACTAAAGAAAAGAAAGGAAAAAGAAAACATAACGCCGATCATATAATTTTGTTTGTTGCCCTAAGAGTCACTGTCCCCTAAAATCATTATTTTAAAGATTTAACACAAGCAACACATTAATTAAGCTTATCATTGATGCATAATAAAATCGTGTTAATTAACGAAAAATAGCAAGAAATAAAAAAGAAGAAAGACAACAAAGGAACATCAGGTAAATTTCGGCTCCCTTATTTACCTAAAATTTGCCACCCCGGCTACCTGTGACACGAGGGCTTGAGCCCACAAAGCGCAGGTTACCAACTTCACATAATTTTATTTAGAAATCTAGATATTCCAGATCAAAGTCTTATCAAATCCCAGGAACCCATGTCCTAGTTTCATAAAGGGTTAAGCAACTTATAAGTTGCAAATACTCACTTGTTTAATAAGCATTGTAGCGTTCATATAGGAATAGGCCTGGATTGACGATTTTAAAAAAATAAGATATAAGTGTTCGACCCACAAAGTATCAACTTTCTTCTCAGGAAATGTACCTAGCTTACCTCCCCAAACTGATTTCCTGCGGAAATGTGGCAATCTTAAAGATCAAAACTTCCCGATTTCCACCTCTATAAGATAAAAGCACTTAAAAAAAAAACATAAACTTGGCTGTAAACATGTTATATTTGAATCTTTTTGCAAACATGCAGTTCACCTTTTTTATGGGTCGAGTTCTCCCAGAATTTTAGCATAATTGATATTGTTAACAATATCATTGTAATAATCAGTACGATTATAATTACGATTATAATCATCACGATTGTTCTTATTATTGATACTATTATTATCATCATCATTATCATCACCTCCATCAATTGAGTAGGAAAAAAAACTTATCAGGTTGGGCTGTCTTTGCCCCAACACCCTCATTTTAAAAACGGATTAACATCCCTCGTAATAGACAATGCTTTCTTTACATTTTAAAACCTTTACCAAAATGTTTTTGAGGCATTAAAAAAAATATAAATGTTTTAAAAACGTCTTTGGTTGACTGTTTCCGTCATAGGGCAATCCAACCCTTCTTCAAATGCGAACTCACCCGCGGAAAACAAATTCATTTTGAGGGTAAAAACGGCAAGAGCGACGGTCATTAAATCCAGATACCATGTCGTCCACACCTCTGTCTTTCACGCTGCAAAATTATTAAACCTTTGCACGTATTTGAACAGCTCTGCCTGCATGTTTGGAAGAAAGGGGGAAATGGGCGACCACGCCCTGCTTCCACTACCAATATAGCACAATTTACGCTTAAAGTGGAATACACTTGGGATCGTTAATAAAGGCTTATTATATATGAGTATGGTCCTAGAGGTGTATATAACACTTTGGGATTCATTTCCGTTCATAAAAATATCATTAGAATCAGAAAAATGAAATTTTCTGATTTACCCCCCACGTAGTTCATTGCGTGGGGTCGTTTCCTAGAGCGAGTGCACCCGTTTGGTTGTGACGTCATGATATAGCTTCCACCGATTTGACCAGTTGTTTTATGTACGCTTGTACACTAACATCTATGTTTTTTAAAGTGAGATATTTAGACTATTTCAAACTAATTTGTCAAAGAAACAGTACGATGAAAAACAAAGGATAAAAAAAGGATAGACATTAATGCGGATAGAACAAACGAAAAACGAAGAATAACAAAAGGATAGAAGGAAAATGAGGAAAGAATAAACGATAAACAAAGAATAATAGCAGGATAGACAGAAAATGAGTATAGAATAAATGAAACACAAAGGATAACAAAAATGATATACATTAGTGTGGATAGAATAAACGAAAAACAAAGAATAACAAAAGGATAGACGGAAATTTAAGATAGAATAAGCAATAAACAAAGAATTACATAAGGATAGCCATTAATGCGGATAGAATAAACGAGAAACGAAGAATAACAAAAGGATAGACGGGAAATGAGGATAGAATAAACGAAAACAAAGAATAACAAAATGATAGACGGAAAATGAAGATAGAATAAGCGATAAACAAAAAATAAGGATAGACAGAAAATGAGGATAGAACATATGAAAAACAAAGAATATCAAAAGGATAGATGGAAAATGAGGAAAGAATAAACGATAAACAAAGAATAAGAGCAGGATAGACAGAAAATGAGGATAGAATAAATGAAAAATAAAGGATAACAGAATGATAGACATTAATGCGGATAGAATAAACGAAAAACAAAGAATAACAAAAGGATAGACGAAAAATGGGGAAAGAATACGCAATAAACAAAGAATAACATAGGAATAAACATAAAATGATGATAGAATAAGTGAAAAACAAAGAATAACATAGGAATAAACATAAAATGATGATAGAATAAGTGAAAAACAAAGAATAACATAAGGATAGACAGAAAATAAAGATAGAATAAACGATAAACAAAGAATAACATAAGGATAGACAGATAATGAGGATAGAATAAGCAATAATCAAAGAATAACATAGGAATAAACATAAATTGATTATAGAATAAGTGAAAAACAAAGAATAACATAAGGATGGACAGAAAAAAAAGATAGAAGAAGCGATAACCAAAGAATAACATAAGGATAGACCGAAAATGAGGATAGAATATCTTACAAATAAAGGATAACATAAGGATAGACAGAAAATGCGGATAAAATACACGAAACACAAAAAATTACAAAAGGATAGACGGAAAATGCAGAAAGAATAAACGATAAACAAATAATGATGGCAGGATAGACAAAAATGAGGATAGAATAAATGCAAAATAAAGAATAACAAAAGGATATACATCAATGCAGATAGAATAAGTGAAAAACAAAGAATAACATAAATTCATCCAAGATTTGATTAAGAAACTACATCGATTTCATTCAGAAACTACATCGAGCGCGCGTTTATGTATTCTGCAGTCAATTTACAAAGCTACTTGATGACGTAGTTGCGCAGTAGCATAAGTTCACAAACGTTCTGCGCATGTCATCCAGAGGGTGATTATTAAATGACTAATTAGTGGTTTTTTGCGTACAAATTTCCCTCCATAGTGAAAAAAATGGTATAGAATGCTGAATTAGGCCCCAAAGTCCACAATGATACTAAATTTTAGGGTATTTAGTATCAAGTTTGTTCTACTTTAATCTTAATAGGGAACTATCAATTTGTCAAAATAACAGTTCAAACAATCTACAAAAACACACCTTTACCCAGAAATTCTAAAAGGATATTGAATCTGAAATCGAATGTATATATACTAAAAGTTATTCGATTGTATGGAAGGAAACGGAGAAGAACCTCGTGGCTCCGAATTTCTGCCCATTTGTTCCTTTACCTCGACAGCATATCCGATTGATTTAGAAGAAATAAGGTGAATTTGGTTGGAATTGAAGTATTGTAGACGGAAGCTGAAAACTGTGAAGAGATTTTATCATCAAAAGCATGTATTCTTATGTTACAATTTGTGAAATTGACGACGAAATATACAGATTCATGGATACACAAATCTCACACCTGCACATACCCGCTCGCTGTGGACTTTTAGAACAAAAGAATACAAATTTATGAGAAAAGTAGTGATATTCAATGAATAAGGAAGTCATACGATTATAAAGTTTCATTATTTAAAAAAAAAATAGTCCTCTAACAGAGACTTGAAATGTGCACGTGGGTAAACTGATGATTTCATTACTTCCCGATTATTTTCCATTTGATTTAAACATACAGTACATGTACATGACATAAAGAATGGTGAACATACCATTTTGTAGCATAACAATATTGCATGGCACCGGCAGATGATAACCAAACATACCACGAACTAAAATCTGAATGAATCATAAAATATTACTATTTTTTTCCATTTATAACATCAAACTGTGAGGCGTTGACATCAACAACTCACTAAATATTGCATATTCATATAACCAACTGCGAAATCATAAATTTCCAATTGTCACCAAACCTACTCTTTTTGTTCGCATACTTTCGTATTCTCTGTCTTCGAAATTCATCAAAATAGAGCCAAGACTTTCCCCTGTGGATCTTAAAGTCCCTCAAACATATGCCAACTGATGCGAACTGATGCGAACTTAGGCGGACGAAGGCTAAGGAATTAGAAAACACGGAAGCTATGTACATGCAGTGCAAAGGCGAGTTGTTTAACTCGTCATGCCACCATCTCTATGACGAGAAGACGAAAATGGCACTTGTACAAATTCGCCCTGGCGCCTTGTTTAAAACGAGAGAACGAGAAAGCCATTTGTACGGAAGCTTACAAGTGCCAACCAGATAACGAGCTAAGAAGACAACAAAGCGAGTCATTTTGGACATAAAGACAGGGTGATCAGTTATTGGAGCGCTTGACAAGTCAACCTGTTTTGGACAAGAAGACAATATGACGGGTATTGGAACTCGGCAAGTCGACTTGTTTTGGACAAAAAATAAACAACAACAAATGTTTGCCCGCAGAAAGCACGGGAGTCATATTAATATACAGTTGTTAACAGTTTGAAAATCAGATTGTTCAAGCTCCAATTAGATTACACGTCACCCTGTCTTCTTGTCCAAAACAGCTCGTCTTATGGTCTTCTTAACTCGTCATCTGGTTGGCACTGATAAGCTTCCGTCAATTTGTACGATCTCGCCTTGGCTCCTTGGTGGGTCCATACACGTCGCCTTCTCGCCTTCTTATCCGAGAGAACAACTCGCCTTTGCAGCTGCAAGTACCAGTTTTTTTATATTTCCAATTCACCAGCCTACGTCCGCCTAAATTTGCATAGATGTGAGGGGGTACACGCAGAACTCTTTCTTATAAAGGCACTGTCACATTATTTTTGACGTAAAACGATTTGTTTACAAAAATAGAACGCGGTGTTTCTTGTACAATGCAATATGATACAGGTACCTATTTCACTTTGAACACATGGGTTTCTTTCAGATGGGATCAAATGTCTTTTGCTGGCATGGAACCATGAAAATTAGAATTAAAATGTATCAACACAGGAAAGGCAAAGACATGAATGTGATTGTTGGGGCTTTGTAAGTATGAAAAGGATATTATAGAATAGTTAGATTACCAAACATATCAAAATAGCTTACAAATCTTTGGAATCAATAGTTTATATCGCTCTATAGCTTATTTCAAGGATTATTTCACTCACATCTATCATGGACAGTATTGAAGAACATAGTCATAGAACAGAAAACATAGTTCATTGCATTGAAATATATGTTTGATTCATAATGTTATTTCTCCATTCTGGCAAATTATATCAGTGTTTGCAATTAAGAAAGTTCACGGTTAACAATACACTCTTTATAAACTTGACTTAAATTGAATAAAAAGTAACATAAATGCTTGTTGGAAAATAATTTTCACAATATTTTGTAAAAAGTAACCGAACCATCATTATCCGATATTGTGCATGATTTTGCCACACAAGCGTCCATGATATTGAGTAGATTCTCCCTATTTAATAGCTTGAAAAATAGCAATTTATATTATCGTGATATAAAGAATATTAATCTATTCCTAGATATCAATATCCTCAAAGTAACTGATAACATTATTGTTTAGCCACACGGGTTTTAATACTAGTATCCGTGGGGTCCAACTCTGATGCAAAATTAAAGAAAGGTGCAGTTTGAACCTTGTAACGCTGGGAGCACCATCTTGGGTTCAATATATTGCACCATGCACTTACCCTTTTCTTGGGTTGTTATATTTTACAAAATATTTTGAAAAAGCAGGAGCTATTTGATTCAAACCAACTCAATGATTGAGCTCTTATCTCCATGCCAAAGGCTCTACCGACTTAGCCTAACAAATGCTTTCGACCGAGGGATGGTCCATGAACCATGGAAACGGGTTTCCCGTCTACCCCTAAAGTAGGACAGCACTTTAAAGTATATATTGGTCCCAGTATTCTACTTAAGGCTAGAACATCTTGCTGGGAACTGGCGCGTTATTAGAAAAACATTACATAAAATATTGCATCTTTACGAACAGGTGCAAAACTGTACTTTTACTAATATGTATAGTATTGCTCCCTTTAAGGTACTCCCTATGTTACATTATTTTGCACCCTTAATTGCGAAGTGGCACAATTTACAATAAAGTGAATATCTTATGTTTAAGACAAAGATTGTGGAGATGATGAACGTTTAGAAAGAAAATGTCCTTGAAATATTTCCTGTTGCACTATTCCTATATCCTCATTAGCCCATCGTTATTATATTGATATTCATAATGCAAAGGAAATGGTCAGCCTTTATTATATTGAGCGGTTTCAAGGGCCTTTATCCTGCTGTCCTTTGGGTAAACTATATCTAGTCGGTTGAGGATGGGGAGGAGATTATTTTTCTTGTAACTAACGATAATAAAGGAGGCCGTTCTTCAGTTCATTATCAAAGATAACCTCGTGTATTCATTCCATTACATACGTTTAATTTAAATGATTTACAGAAAGACAGCATCAGTTTGTTTTGACGATGAATGAAGGCTCTTTTGAGGGGATTGTGGGGGCACTTGTCTCTGCCATCGTATCATTTTCTCCAAAAAGTTCAAATGGCGTACATATTCAGAAACGCCTCTAAACATTCTATCTTTCCGAGGACGGCTGCGAAACATGGTTCTGTATCGCCAAATGAAAAAGAAGAGGGTCAAAATGTCAAGATTATTTTAATCCCTTTTGGTATTTTCCCCCATCATCTCAACCTAGCTCTACGATGTCTAAACCCAAGACTGTTCATTGTGCATTACACGCATAAGTATCACGCTCTAACCATGCATGTTACGGGGTGAAATAATGATGCCAAAATAATTTTCACGACCTTAATATCCGGGTGAAAAGCGCTCAAAACAAGAAATCAAGTATGTAAGATATTGATCATGATAAGAGATTTATTACATTAAAAGAGAGTTGGCGAAGCCGGGTCACTAGAGATTAAACCTTTGAGGGAGACATGCGACGGGATAATGTGTAAACATAATAACATAGCAAACCTGCTCAATGTTTTTCTCTGGGTAGAACGTCAAGCTCCATTCAATGTCCCCTTCGGCATGAAATACCAGCCAAGGTGCACGATATCAAATGTTGGTTGACGTTCACACTTTCAAACACAATTTGATTAAAAATACAAAAACAAATCACACAGGCCGACGATCAAGGTGGTATAAACGTTACTCATTCCGCTTGTTCACTTTCTACAACCATAATAATAAGGTGGAGGAAAATTGTATGATTCGAATAGTTCTCAAACTTTCCCGGGCCTGCTATATGAAGACATATATTTCAGTTTGCACAACTTTGATGTCAACTTACCGTATAAATTTTCCAAATGAGAATAGTCTACAATGCGAAGTCGTGTCCAGTCAATAAGAGATTAATTATTGATTAATAACTACCGTTCCTCACAGAGAGTCATTGACGTTCATGATAGAAGATGACGCACACGACACTAACGATGAGAGGTTGGAATTGGTCCGATGAGGAGAGTCGTGTTAATTCACGCTCTCTATAAGAGCGAAGTTCTGGATCAATGCGATGTATATTGGAAGGCATTCGGCTGTCGGACTAAAGAACTTTCCGTTTTGACTTCCTGGATTTCCCAACCCAAAGAGAGAGATAGGATTACACAAGGACAGATCTGGTTATATGACCGGTGTCATCATTAGTGCTATGATAAAACACTTCAAGATAGACCCACATTGGTGCTATGATAAAACACTTCAAGATAGACCCACATTGGTGCTATGATAAAACACTTCAAGATAGACCCACATTGGTGCTATGATAAAACACTTCAAGATAGACCCACATTGGTGCTATGATAAAACACTTCAAGATAGACCCACATTGGTGCTATGATAAAACACTTCAAGATAGACCCACATTGGTGCTATGATAAAACACTTCAAGATAGACCCACATTGGTGCTATGATAAAACACTTCAAGATAGACCCACATTGGTGCTATGATAAAACACTTCAAGATAGACCCACATTGGTGCTATGATAAAACACTTCAAGATAGACCCANCCCACACACAAACTTCTTTAATCGTTCCACGGTCCCTGTAAAGAGATAAATATAGATATAGGGCCTGTTACATAAAAGATGCAATGAATCTTACGATAAATATTAATTGCAAGTCTATGGCAAATTGTGTACCAAAGAGATACAATACAAAATCAATCTCTTTATGTTACAGGCCCGTGGTGAAGTTGAAACACAATTTGCAGTACTCAAATCAACTCAAATCAAATCAATTTATTGATATAGAATCAAATTTTGGATTATCATTAACGCAATACAAAAAAAAAGAATGTATACATACAGTATACTTACGTGGCATTGATTTATGAACCTTTATTTTTCATTTCGCAGCGGCCATGAGAGACAGTTTATACATCTGATGAAAACATTTTCTGGTACATCGTGTACTGAAAAAAACGATTCCTCATAGTTTATCGTTCTAGATCTTTAAGGAATAACTAACTTCATCATGTTCATGTGTATGGGCATTATGCAAGCAAACGTGGAAAGTGTTATTCTTCAACATTTTCGACAAAATCGTATTTCAGCGTGATCATAACATTTCCTAAACTTAACGCATTCTTATATATTCTTCGCACGCCAGGGGATTCACAATGTCTCAAAGCCAATAAGTTTTTAACGCCAGTGGTAGGCTAAGCGTTCGTTGAAATACGTTGTTGAATCATTGTTACAAAGATACTAATTGGCTATTTCACATGCCAATATGACAAATGTATTTCTCCTTTAATACATATCTTTTACATAATTTCTGAACATGATCCTTTCTTGTCAGATGTTTGTAACCATGGTTACTAATTAAAAACTCCAACAAATGATGCTGCTTATCATTCCTTTATTGTTGAAGTGCCTAATGTTACATCACCGTGTGTTTGGATCTTTTGCTTGCTCCCTCCGATGAGCATGTAATTCGTTTTATCAGCTTCTTTAAAGCTTATTCACGTGATTTCAATATGCATTACGTTCGTTTTGTTACACAACCCTTGT
This sequence comes from Temnopleurus reevesii, assembly GCA_036244855.1. NCBI lineage: Eukaryota > Metazoa > Echinodermata > Echinoidea > Temnopleuroida > Temnopleuridae > Temnopleurus > Temnopleurus reevesii. The sequence goes on along the minus strand of BQKZ01000487.1, from coordinate 23,605 downwards.
ATGGGGGACAAGATTCCTCTGGTGGGCCATTTACCACCTAAATCGTCTGTCATTGTCCATTCATCTACCTTCAGACTATGGCGAATATTGTTTTGTTCTGTTACTTTTCCACCTAGGCTCGCCGATTCTGTTACCATTTTGACCGATCCCATATGACCACAACCACTAAATAGGACTTGCCAGACATCTCATTCGTAAACTCTGAGACTACGATCTTTGCATCCATGAACATTAAGATTTGTTACCTTTCCAGCTACTCAGACCATATAAGGTTCGTTTCTTGGTGGAGACATTTGCCCCATATTCAATGAATTTTAACGCCCAGAGGAGGAGTTAAAATAGTTTATTGAAAATATGCCCCATATTATATCTGCAAGATAGTTCTCATTACCAATTTAGAAGTTCCTCAAACACCATAGGGTTCTCTCATCAGTTAATTTCGTTAAAACATGTGCTAAAATCAATCACAAATAAAATGCTGCTGCATCTTTTTCATGAAGCTATACTGCTGGTGAAAATAAATGAGGAATGTAATATAGTTTCTCAAACAAAGGGAATACTAATATTGGATGATAGTCTGATAGTTACTTCGAGTGACTTTGGGATCCTTTTGTAAATTGGAGTTTATTTTGCCACTTTCATGATATTCGGAAACCCTCGACTGAGAAAATGGTGATTGAATCTAAAAGACAGTGGTTTTGTGATAAAATCTAATACAGGGGTCGATTGCTCGAAATGGTCTTAACTATCTTCTTCTTGCTAAGACGTCTTGACTTCTTGTGCCACCCTCGTAACATAGCCATTATCGTCGATATAACTATGTTAAGAGGGTGACACAAGAACTTAAGACGCTCTAGCATGAAGAGGATATAGCTAAGACTATTTTGTGCAATTGGTTTCTGGCTGGTAGATAATCATAACCTGAAGCTTTATCCGTTTTACGGTAGTTCCCAATTTTGATTGTATATTTCATACTCAACATCGGGTTTCCTTGTACAAAAAGAAGTGTTTGCCCTAATTCAGAGTAGACCTTCTTTTAAGCAGTTAGAATAATATGTTTGTATAATTTCTACTACGATTTGGCCCAATATGGTATTAATAAAATACATAATATTATAAAAGTAATTCCAATTGCCTCTTGAGAAGTCGGATTAACATAAAAACTATCCTCTGTGTACATTATGTGTACATAGCTCAGAAATCTTTAAAGTGTCACTTTATCCTCTAACACATTTTGAATTTCATTGCCTTTTATTGCTTAGAATGAAATATGATGATTACCAGCAAATATCCAGAATACTATAAAAGGAATAATCTTTATCAAATAACCCCCGAAATTGTGAAATTTGTAATTAATCGTGATAACATAACACCCGAAATCCGGGTAAATTGATGATGTTTATTCTTTTTATCACCTTATGTCAGATTTTACGTACCTGGCTAATTCTGAAAGATGAGCTGCTTTACCAGGCATGCTCTGACCGGTAACAAAAAGACAAAAATCATTCCGAGGAAAATCTAGTCCATCAGAATATTCATATGTTTTAAAAGTTCTAGAATAACACCCATTTGTCGTATTAATGACTTATATTGCAACATCTACCAAATTATTTTGATCCATACATCCTGCCATCGGCCCTTTCTTTCTTTTCATATTGACAATTCTTATGAAATATATTTATTTCCCATCCATATGCCAGCTGCTCTTGCCCTCTTTCTCTCGTTCTTCTCTCTCCCAATTCATGTCATTCACACCATCCTTGGGGGGGGGGGGGAATGACCACCCTTGTTATTTGCAATATTGTATAAAGACCATTCATCCTCATCCTCTCATTTTTGTATTTTTGTCATCATATTGTAAAAATGATACCGAAATGGAAAATAAATCAAATCAAATAAACTGTTGGTTTTCCATTGACCCGCCTCTCAAAATCATGAAGATTAATGGATGAAATAACACTAAAGTGTATTATGGCCAAAGTAGATCAAAGACGATCGAAGAGGCACATCGTTATCCCTCAACTTGCAGACTAGTTGAGGAATTGTCGCCAAATTCTCTCCAATTTTTGTCAACTAAATGCTTAGATCTTGTATAAATAAAGTGTAAAAAGTTTCAAGTACAAGTAAAGAGACGAGGATAAATCACTCACAACTCATTCAGGGCATTTTGTCAATTCTGCCTTACATGGTGTAGTGACCACTATGAAATAAAACATTGAAAAAACATCTCAAAATTATTTTCTTTACTTTAAAAAAAAAATGACTGTGTAGAGTTGTTCAGTTCGAATTTTCTTGGTTATGGTCAGTACATTACGCACCATATAGTAGCAAAATTGGCAGGGACTTAGAATAATGTGACAGGGACCGCGACGTGATCGCTGCTATATACGGCGGGAACATGCGGATGTGGGGGTACACTGAGAGTTCTGCAGAGTGTGATTGCAGACACGGCGGTAGTCTTTTGAGCTGCAATACATTTTACAACCTTGTACCGAGACGGGTGGAACGGGGGGGGGGGGGGGGGG
>BQKZ01000486.1:125125-165664 GCA_036244855.1 Temnopleurus reevesii | reverse complement strand
AAATCCCTTGCCCAATTCTCATCAAACTTGAATCATCTTTATAGAAATATGTCAAAAGCATATTCCTATAATTTACAAATCGCGCAATGCAGGCGAGACTGCCAGGCGGCGTTTCACTTGTTTAAATAATTTCAATAGAAAGATGAGCAAGGAAAGTGAATATGAAATTTGATCAATGGCAGCTCAAATGTTTACATAGTACTGCAGAAACTGTATTTCTAAAAAAAACTAATGAAATTATTAGCACATGAGGAAGACAGCACAGTTATTTTAGTGTATTTATGTTTTGTGCAATTGATAACATACTTCAATACAATATTGATTTTGTATTCTTTTATTTGATACAGAGAGTGAGAGTGAGAAAGAATCTTCATCTATGAGCTCTGTCTCCAAGAAAGAAGATGGAGATGAGAAGGTAGAACAGGAGGAGGAGGAGGAGGTGGATGAGGCAGCTGCATACTGGGAGTCTCCACATCACAAGTAAGACAAAAGTTGTCAACAAACTTCTTCAGTACAGGTGTATATCATTCTTGAAGTTACCTTTTTGGGCTGCTGGTCTATAGCAGTACACTTTGAGAGACATTTTGGGGGGACTGATGTCTTTTGAATATTGTGTAGATGAGTGATAGAACTGTGCACCTGGCAATAAAGAAATACATCAGAATTAATTTCAATTCTAATTTGTGAAAAATTCTTGGATGTTTAGTCCTGCAACGTTATTGCTTTAGATCAAGGAGATATTACAAATAACCAGCGTTATATAGATTTTCTGCTCTAATAGTTTAAATGACAAAGTACGTGAATGATCAAACTTCATATCTCTGATAATTTTATTTGTGTAAATTGTGTCATGTTCCTATCCCTAGGTTTGAGTACAATGATCATCGTGAGGCGATAAGTCGTGAAAACCCTATGACATATCATAATCTTGGTCTAGCTGTCTGTTCATCATTTATAGAGCCTGGTAAGTTGACACCCATGATAACTCGCTTTAAAGTATCTTCTCTGAATAATGACAAATATTTTTAGGTATTGAGTCAATAAATTCATTACAATTCAATGGCCTTTCATAAACTTGGACTAACTGTACATTGTTTATCTAACATGGTAAAGGAAATCTTTTAAATTTGGGGAACCATTTATACCTGAGCATGTGTTTTCTCTGAAGAATAATGGTGTGTTTTCCGTTTTTGTGTGAGATTCAAATTGTAGTTTTAAAGTATTCTCAATTATATTCAGAGATGGATTCTTTAACACGTTGAGCACTAAATCCTGAGTAAACTTATGCTAGAATCTTTTGGAAATGAAAATGAAATTGTCTCCACCAGAAAATTATTATTCCTTGACTAATAGAAATTAGTCAAATCTCTAATCAAATAATTTGCAAGTAAATTTATTGTTGGTCACATGTGATGAAACATTTTCATAGGTTTCTTCTTAGTGATATTTACTTCAAGAGATGCTGACAATCAGATGCGCCAATGCTTGAGATTATCATCAATTCTGATAAGCCAATATTAGAGAGTCCTAAAGGCTTGAGATGAATAGAAATGTATAAAAATTGAGCATGAGAAGACCTCAGAAGGCTTGAGAATCATGCTCAAAACGTGAGATTTTGTTGATCAGTATTTCTTGTATTTATACATCTAATCAAAATTTGATGCACTCAGTTGTTTTTCCTGTTATCCTTACTCTTCAGCCCCAGTGATTGCTGCTGAGTTGCCATGGATACCAATAAAAGAAGGAGAAAAGATGTCTGATGTCCATGTAAGTTTCTCATTCTTGTTATTTAGCACAGAGCATGTGTAAAGTAATTTCAATGACATAAGCCCAATCATTTTCCCCTTTTTGTATTATCATGAATAGCAAATTGCAGTGTGATGCAAACAATTATACCATTAACTGCCAATTATGTAAATGAATCAAGTATTCCGCTTGCCTTTACATATAATCACAATATTGATCATTTCATTTCCAAAATCATTCATCAATGAGAGCATATTTCATGTCATTCAGAAGAATCATAATTCATTTTGGAAAATGAATTGTTTTGAAGTAATTTTGCATGTTGATCACCAGCATTTCATCCAAAATACCATGTTGATTTTTGTTTGTATTTATACACCAAAAGATTCATGTATAAGCACATTTAATTGCTTGATGTGTTTGTTTATTGAGTGATTTTTTTTGTATTGCTGTTTGTCTGCTTATTTTTCAGGGGTTTTTTTTATTGATAAGAAGGGTGTCAGTAGTTACCAATATTTGTAATCCATTGAAACAATCTGAAATAAATGAAATTATTCAGATAGGCCCAAAACTGCGGATAGTTGTAAAAGATTCTATTGAATCCCCCATTTGTAAGACAGGTTCAGTTTTTCTTTACACAATAAAATACTCGCTTACCATTCAAAAAGCAAAAGTTTATGATTTGAGGACTGATTAAATTTGATTTGATGATCATACATTGCTTTTGTTTTCAAGATGTTGTTTTGTATCTAAAAAGTTTGAATTTGATGAGTCTCTTTATTTATCTATTTTTATTGTTGTTGTTTTTTTGAGTGGGAATCTAAATGATTATTTGGTGCATCGAAGGAGGGAATAACATTGTTGCTTTTCACCTTTCACCAAAACGGATTTTTAAGATTTTAGATTGGATTTCCTGATAAAGTAAACAATTTGTACAATGTATGTTGCTTTGCACCCCTCTAACAGGTTGCCAAGATTCACCCCCTGCGTCCAGTAACTGCTAAAGCCGAAGAACTTGTCAGTTGATGTTAATTTCATTTGCATGCTTTATTAATATCAATGCATGGATTTCAATTGTACATGTACTGCTTATCCTTAACTATATTAAATTAAAGGCCCAGATGCTCAAGATCAGTTTAAAGCTTATTCACATTTACATTTGCCTTTGCATAAATAATTCACTGTCAGATAAAAATAAACTACCTGACATAACAAAATGAAAACTAACATATAAACATTTATGGTGGAATGGAAGACAGTTATATTAAGATTTTGAGCTTCACGGTTGTAGCTTCCTATAAATTAGGGTGAATATACTTTAAAACTGAACATCAAGAGTGTATTGTCCAAATCAAGTATTACTCTTCTTCCATTGTTGGTCAAAAAGTCTGTTTTAAGAATATTAGGCTATTTGACTCTGAATTCTGATATTCATTTTAACTTTTCTTGTGAATTTGGGCGAATCTGGTGGATGTTTGACTAAGTTCTTGGTGCAGAATGTATTGATGGATAGCTAACATGAACTCAGTCTCTTCCTCTTTTCTTTTTACAAATGATAATTTTAAGAGTATTCTTACCCTTATATTTCTCCTTATTTCCAAGGCCCGTCAGCTTACATTATCTTGTTTTTGTATCTGATCATCTGTTAGTTAGCTGAACCCCAGTCACATAGAAGCCCGGAAGCGACACATTTCAACACGATTCTTCCCTCAGTATTTAGCTGCCTCCAAAGAGTCATGTTGAATCGTGTTCAGTTGGGGTTTCTATGTGACAGGCTTGGGCATTAGTCATCATTCTATTATTTATCATTCATTCTAGTTCAATAATTCAACTACGAATCCAGTTAGTTTTTTAATTTCTAATCCAATGTAATTTTTATCCCTATAGATATATACTAACTTCTTGTTTACTAAATTCCACTTCCATCCTTTTCTTGCCTTTGCTTGTTTTGATGTAGTTGTAATCAGGCTAGAATTGCAGATTTTGTCAGTACATTATTAACAACTTTTGGGTACATGTAAAGGGAAATGCCTAATATGTGTTACATCATGCCATACATGTACATGGCCAGATTAATTTAATAGATGAGAAATATATATGAACTTTCTTTATCATATACCATTGTGTGCCAGTTTTGATAATGCTCAATTCATTTACCTTGGTGTCTGCATTGATTATTGTTTGATGATCTTTATTGACATTAATGTCTTAAGCCCACTACACATGTTATGATGGGCTAATGACTCAATTTGGAAAATTAATCGTAGAAGCATTCATTATGGGCATTTTTAATAATGAAATATGCTTAACTCATATTCTGAAAACTGATATGAATACTAGACATATAATATAAATGTGTTAAATCATATCTAAACCAGCTTTATGGGGCAATCGGTCTCAAATCGTAGACGGTCTTAAGGCTGGTTTGACTGTTTTAAATATTTTATGACACGGATTTGATGTTCCTTCCAACAAGAAAGCTTGTATCATGGTTTAATTTTTATTTTGAATTTTCTCTAGCATTTGAATGCTTCTGAGAGATACTATTACACTTTCTTCTAAAATCAGATCTTAAGCCATTTGTAACGTGTGTGGTGGGCTTCAATGATTCACTTTAGATTTTTTCATCTGAAAGATAAGGCTCTGAAAAGCGTGTTTGAATTTGAATTTCAATTACATTGACACTTTTGATGAATTTTCAATAAGTCCAATTTCATATTCTATACATAATGTTGTGATTCATGCATATCTTCTGGTAATTCTCCTACTTCTTTATTTAATTTTAGATTAGTGATCTAGTCACATTCACTGTTTTGCATAAAGCAGTGTATCTTTGTTCCAATCTTGTACTGTAATATTTATATTAGAAATTCTATATATATATATATGTAATAGATAGTTATGCAAATCTTTAGATGATTTCACATCTGTTTCAGTAGTTGTAATTACCTTGTGCTTACTTATGGCATATGCATGTTTTGTTTTTATTTCATTATTTTTTTCCATTTCTCCTACTCTTATCCTTTCATATTTCGCCCACTCTTATCCTTTCATATTTCTCATTTCTATTCCTCTCTCTCTCCTCTCTATCTCTCCTCTCTTTCACTCTTTCCTTTCCTCTTTCCTTTCTCTCATCATGCTTTTGAAATCGTCTTCTGCAGATTGAAGGAGTGAGTTGCATTTCATTTTTCCATTCTTTGTAGTTTCTTTGTTAGTTTGTTTAATAGTTCTTTGTAGTTATAGTCATGAAAATATAGAACATTTATAGTATGATTATTTTCCTTCTAATGTTGAAATATCAACATTAATTTCTGTGGGTCCTGGGCCCCCGTAACCTAAAGGTTTGCGATTAATCGCTATTTGATGTTGCGATCAATTGCAAACTTTAGTACATGATTTTCCATAGACTTGCGATCAGATTAGCAATTAATCGCAAATCTTTATGTTACGGGGCCAAGATGTATGGAAGTTGTGTAGAGTTATAAGTCTTTGACTTTTAATGCCCATGAAATTTATTCTTTTTGTCAATTTATTTTTTTTATATCAGTGAATATGTTTTGTTGATCTTAATATTCACAGTACAAACACTTGTTACTGCCAAGATACTTTTTGGGCAGCAGACAGTTTTTTGAGCCAACAGCTTAGTCCTAAACTTTGTGTAAAAAATGAATCTGTAGCCCTTTTTTTTTTGGGGGGGGGTTACTAATTAAGGTAGAAAATGCAACGATACATTGGATGGCCATGGCATTGAATGAAGCAAATGAATACAATTTATTTTTTTAGAGCCCAACATTAAGATCTAAAGTAAGAATTCATTCCACATGACATTATTTACTCCAATATTGTCAGAATGATTCAAACTAGCTTAATTATAGAGATATATTTCCACTCATTCTCAGGATTGAATGAAAACACCAATCTCTCTATTTCTTTATATCCTATGATGTTACTAGAAAGTAGCATTAGATACATGTTTCATTATTTACCAAAACATTTCTAAAAATATAGATATTAATTTCCAATAGTTCTCAGGACTGCATAATAATCTCTATTTCTTTTTATCCTATGATGCTTCTAGAAAGTAGCATTAGATAAGATAGCAGAGAGAATTCATGATATCTGGGGTAAGATGGAGGATGCTGCCGCTCGATCAGTCGACATCATCTCTCCCTTTAAGGGAGTGGACGGAGGATTTCCGCTCAGTAATATTGAAGGTTAGAAACTTCTCACTTTCTCAAACTTTACTTTATTTTTGTCATATTAACTAAATTCCTAAACTTGTTCTAAAGTACAGAAATTCCTGTTCAGCTTATCTTGTGTGGCATGTGTATTGTAGTGATAAGGGATACAATTTTGAAATACTATTTCATTCTACTTATCATGCTTTATTTAACTTTTTATCTCTTCATTTCACTTTTCATCTCTTCATTTTTTGCCAAAGATAAGGCCTGAGCATAGTAAAAAAAAAAAAAAAAAAAAAAAAAAAAAAGTGATCCACCTCATGAATCATACAAGAAACAAATTCTATGAGGATCTAGTTTTTGCCCCTATTTATCCCATTCACTGTTCCTATCCATTTAAAGAAAGCTCCCAGTACACAAACGAAACATTAATATCATGGCATAGAAAAATGTGCATGTGAATTAAGACGGGTCAATTGCTACGCAAGGAGTTTAAAATGATTAGTTTAAAGCTGATCAGGAGATTTTCCTTATGTGTAAGTTTATCTGTGACTGTTCTGATCATTGAGGATGTAAAAATAACCAGCAATAATTTTGAAATCGCAATTAGTAAAATGGGAATAATACTCACTGATGGTACACATACATTTTTCTAGCAGTTACTGTATTTTATCTCTAACCTATATCTATTATTATTATTTTTCTGCCATGCACTTTTTCTTGTAGGATCAGTTGGGTCTCCACGCTCATCGCCTCTTCCAGTAAGTATCCATGTTCATAGGTTTATAATTCCAAAAGAACGACATAATATAAATTTAACCAATATTATTACAAAGAAAACCAAACTTTTTAATGAGAATATGTTTCGAAGTGAACACAATTCATCTTCAGGTAAAAAAAAACTACATAACGTAAGGGTTTTATATAAGATTTGGAGTAATCGTGTTATATGTAAAAAATAAAAAAAAAATTTAATGGCAAAAGTCACATTTGATGAGATACATAACTATAGAAAGGAATGAAAACATTAAAAGTCAATTCGAGGACAATTGTAGTACAATCAGATTGAGGGCACTATTTTGTAATATTATTGTATATCTGTTGATTGAGTTGAGGTTTTGTCCTTTTAATAAAAAGGTTTTCTTTGATTTTGAGTTGCAAGTCAGTTTGTGCAGTGTCAAGAATTTGAAACAATCTTGGCTGCATTCTGCTAGATACTGATGATTGAAGGCGTTTACAAAGGTTTGGTCTTTTCCCAGGTCTCGTGTACTATTATAAAGTCAAAGATGTCAACCATTCTGGAATATATATGAAATTTATTTACAAATGAATTGATGGCTTTTATTCTAATGGGGTGTTGCTCAAAAGTTGCAATTGATCGCAAGTTGCAGTTGATCGGAACGTGCCAATCAAAATCATTATTTCATGCGGGTCTAGTTAAATGCGCATACCGTGCGCGAATGAAAATGCGCGTTACAATTTGCAAAGTTGCAGTTGATTTGCAGTTAATTTTGAACAACACCCCATAAGTGAATGGCTGATAGTATGGTTGTTTTCATGCTTTCTCTCACTTTTGTTCATCCTAACTCTGGAATGGTTGGCGACTCTGTAAAGGGCATATCATAGAGATTTATTATAAATATTGAATAACTAATTAGTCTCTGCACTGCCCAAAATGGCTATGTTTGTAATGCCTTATTCTTAAAGGGCTGATTTCACATTTTAATATACATTATTTATACATCAACCTTGGAAGTGTGAAACAAAAAAGGAAGAAAAGATAATAATATGAAACTATGAAATGTATTTATTGCAAACAAGGTAAAAGAATACCACTATGTTTTGTGGCAAGAAAAAGGGTTAAAATAAATGAAATTCTGTTTTAAAATATCTTTGGGAACTGTGCTTGTTTGAAATTCACAGCGTAGTGTTGGCATCATGTATCAATCGACTTTTATAACAAATTACATTTATCTTATATCAATTTCTCAGATGGAATCCAGAAGGTCTTCTCCTATGAAGGTTGAGATAAGGTCACGCCCCCAGACCAAAGGGGATAAGTCCCGCCCCCAGACCAAGGGTGACAAGACACGCCCCCAAACCAAGATGTCAATGGTCAGAGCCAGGTCCGTGGCTAAGTCCATGACTGAAATTGAGGAGCCGCTGGCGATGCCATTTGCGAGTCCTCCTAGGACGGCCATGAGTTCGAGCGCTCCTAATTTGGTCTACCATCCCAAGCCTGTACCTCCACCTGCAGTCTTGCCCCTCACCAGAACGGTAAGTGCATCAGGAAGTGGAATTTTTTTTGTAGAACAACACAAGCATTTTTTTCCTTCAATATTTCCGCACTTGAGACATTTATGTAAAGCCCACATTATAAATGCTTCAATTTCTTATTTTCATTAGATGAATAGGAGTACTTTAGATAGGCAGATGAAATAATTATAAATTTCAGATCAAGAGCAAGAGAGAAAATACAGATTATTTTTTATGAAGAGGAAGAAACCAGGAAGGAAAGAGAAAATATTTTCCATGTACAACAGCGAGAAAAAGAGAGCTTTGATGAGGGAAAGAGAAAGAAATAAAGACAAAAATAAAGGGTAAAAGTTCAGTAAAAGAGGAAAGGAGTGAAAAACTAAAGGTATTTCAAGCGCTCATGTTCTCATGAATATTTGCCCATTTTATAAAGTTCTTCATCTTATGATAATATTTTCATCTTAATGAATGATCCTTTGTTGTAGAATCATGAGAAGTTTTACCCTCGGATCTCAAGTGATTGGAACGAGGACGATCCTGAAGGCCAAGAGAGGGCGCTAAGGATCGTCAATCAGATGAACGTTGCCAAGGAAACTAATCTTCTTGTCTACAAGAGCAAGGAGAGCAATCGCAAGAAGAGTTCGAAGAGTGCTCTTCAAAAGCCGATTGGTGGTGCTTTAGCAATGTAAGTAAATCTGTTCTTGTTCTTGTTGGTATGAAATACCTAATCATATATTGTTTTGACAATGACTGGAAAATTAATGTGAAAATAATTACAAAAACTTGAAAATAATGGTCAAAACTATAAATGAAATGTATGTACCAAATGATTTTCAAGAAAATATATGACAGAATAGCAAGCAAATAAATCTTCAGAAAATACTTTCTCTGGACTTCAAATATTACACTGTCTCGTGTGCTGCTTCTTGCGTTTGCTAAAGTGAAGAAGGAAAAAGAACATGGTGACTTAATCATCACGCTTTTAACCAGTTTTGAGCAATCTTGTTCAACTTCCCTTGTCAACACAAGTCTTCTTGTGTGTTCTTTACGAGTTCAGATTTATTTCAGATTTCGTGTTTTACATTGTTTTGATAGTCATTTCTGTTATTTTTTATTTACAGGAGAAGATGGAGGAATGTTGCAGTGGCAAACGCTATGGCAACAGCTCAGATATCGGCTTTCATGGGATCAAGTAAGACTTGATATTATTTTTATACTACCAATACGATAATATTTGTTAATGCATCATCTAAAGTAATGTGTAATTCAGTCTTGCACAGCGCCTTCCAAGCTTATACATGTTCATCATGCCTGATTACTGTCACCACTGTGTAAATTTGCTTTTTTTTCTCAATTGTTATTGGTTGCGATAATTGTAATTTTCTTCGTATTTCTTTCAGAGCATCAGGGATCTGGTAAAGTGTTGGAGCAAGAGGAACCAAGATGGAAGAGAGTCGAGGTAGGAGTCTTCTATTCACTCTTTTATTGGTTTCGTTATGTCCATGAATAGCCAAGTATGTGTGAACCATTGTATCATACAGAAATATGAAAATGAACTACCAGAAAACGTGGCAAACAGGGACGTCTTAATGAACAGGGCTGATATTTGGTTCATTAAAGTATTTCTTCATATGAGGTAGATCACTCTGTTGACACAGTTCTGGGATAGATCTTTCAATCAGTGGGAAAAGTAAACAAGAAACTGATAGTAAATGTGATATGAGCATATTAAAATAAATGTTAGAAGTTTGGTCCCTTTTTATCATTCTGTTTACCCCTTTATATGCTATATAAGGGGGTATCGGAAGAAACATGAGAAATGTTAGAATACATGTTCTCATATCATGCTACATTTTTTCTTATTTCTTTTAGCATGTCCTTGGAATGCTTGAATCAGACCGTGTCATTGAGAGAAGGGATGCTGCAAGGGTGAGTTTTTTTTATCATTCCAATGTTTATGATTACTGTTGTGTGATGAATTTTAGAGTATCTGAATATAATGATAAAAACATTTCATACCTCTTCTGAAATTTGATTGGCAAGAATTACACCAAAAAGGGCATTTATGTAGTATCTTGGTTGTTATTGGCCTGCACGCTACTCCACGCATAGGATGTTAAACAATCAACCAATCACAAAAATGCAGTACTGTGATGCCATGCTGTGGTTAGTATGATGGGCCACATGGTAACTTTTAATTATAATTATTGTATCTATAACCTGTTCACAGCAGCTCATGGGCATTTTACTTGTTTTTTTTTAATCCACAGCATCTTGGAGAGCTTGATGTGATACAAGACTGTGTTGTTGAAGCCCTTGCTTTGAGGGTGAGTTTGGATTATTTTCATTACATTGTACATTAGAATTGCAATACATTTGAACATTTTGCTATTGTAGATTTGTGCATGTTTTCCAAATATGATTTCATGTACTTTAATGTGCTCACTCTGAAAAATTTCTGATATTATTCATTTGTTTTCTTTGATAATAATAATCTGCAAACTGTTTCATAGTTTTTGAGTATTTCAGAGTCAGGAGACTTTATATGACCATTTACAATAATAAATAACAGTTAAACATTTTTATATAGCGCATAACACAATCATGTTAGAGTCCCTACATGCGCTTAACAGAACATAGAAATGAGTATGAAGTTAGATGAACTGCGATTATCACTAAGGTTAGTGGGGTTTAAAAAGATGTGTTTTTAGGCTACTTCTGAATTTTTCATACACTCCTTAATAGCATTTCCAACAGAGAATTTATGTATTTCTGTAACCCATTCAGTAAAGAACTCCTTTCCAATGCTCCATTGTGTTGCTATGTCGTTGTTGGCATTCGTTTGATTTATCATGCTTGCACATTTCGGTACATGGTATTAAAAGTGTACTGTATTTTGACACAGATATTTGTAATCATTCTAACTCTATTTACCTGTCCTTGCACAGCTTGATAAGGATGAAGATTTGAGAGTTCGCTATGAGGCAGCAAAATCCTTGATGTCCGTTGGTGAATGGACGGAGCCGGTTGTGAAACTGATTGTGCAGTATCTGAAAGAAGGCAGTTATCAGGCAAAGAGAGATCTGGTGCAGAGTATGATCAAAGCGCGAGGGGCAGCATATATCAGTAAGGTGAGACGGGAATAAACATTGATATATTGATTGATTAATGAACTGAGCTAATGGTTAAACTGATTGTGCAGTATTTGAAGGAAGGCAGTTATCAGGCGAAGAGAGATCTGGTACAGAGTATGATCAAAGCAAGATGAGCAGCTTATATTAATAAGGTGAGAAGGGATAAACAATGATTCATTGAATGATTCATTGGTGAATGGACGGAGCCGGTTGTGAAACTGATAGTGCAGTACCTGAAAAAAGGAAGTGAGCATTGAGAGGGTGGCACAGCGCCTAACCGAAACCTAACCTTATCAAAGCTAGAGGACCTGCTTATATTAATAAGGTAATAAGGAAAGGGGGATAAAAATTGATCGATTGATTACATGATTGATAAGTTGATATATATTGATTAATTGATTGACTGATTGATTGACTGATTTATGAACAAACTGAACCGGTTGTGAAACTGACTGTGCAGTACCTGCAAGAAGGAAGTTATCAGGCAAAGAGAGATCTTGTTGAGAGTGAGAGATGTGAACATTGATTGATGTATTGGTGGATTGATAATTATTGATTGATTTAATCAATATCTGAGCGGGTTGTGAAACTGATTGGGCAGTTTCTGAAAGAAGGCAGTTATCAACCCAAAAGAGATCTGGTACAGAGTATGATCAAAGCGCGAGGAGCAGTGTACATTAGTAAGGTGAGACGTGAATGAGTAATTATTAATTGATTGATTTATTGATTTATTGATTGATTGATTGAACTGATGTTTAAACTGACTGTGCTGTATCTGGAGGCAGCTATCAGATCAAAAAAGATCTGGTACAGAGTATGATCAAATCAAGTGGAGCCGCTTATATCAATAAGGTGAGGAGGGGAAAGCAATTATTGATTGATTAATTTATTGATTGATTAACTGAGGGGGTCGTTAAACTGATTGTGCAGTATTTGAAGGAAGGCAGCTATCAGGCAAAGAGATATTTAGTACAGAGTATGATCAATGCTAGGGGAGCCACTTATATTATAAGGCTAGATTGATTAAAATTGAATGAATGATAAATTTGTCATACCAAAATGTAAACTCAAAACAGCTGAACAGCACTTCTCATTAGCTGCTCCAAAATTCTAGAACAGTATCCCTCTTGCAATACGGGCGACTTCAAATTCTGCTACGTTTAAAAAATCATCTTAAAGGGGAACTACACTCATACATTAAATTGCTATCATTAAATGAAGAAAAATA
This sequence comes from Temnopleurus reevesii, assembly GCA_036244855.1. Taxonomy (NCBI): domain Eukaryota; kingdom Metazoa; phylum Echinodermata; class Echinoidea; order Temnopleuroida; family Temnopleuridae; genus Temnopleurus; species Temnopleurus reevesii. The sequence goes on along the minus strand of BQKZ01000486.1, from coordinate 153,119 downwards.
AGATGAACAAACTGTGAAAATTTGAAAAGTTATGAATTTTCAAAGTTTTGATTTACACCCCTCGTGGGCTCCTTAAATTGGCAAACGTACAGGCACAAAATGGCTGCCAACATGGAGAACTCTTCACTCACTTTGTACACAAAGTTTCACATTTTCCTCTTTTTCAAGAAAACTAGACAGAATTTTGTTTTTTGGGTTATATATATTATAGCCACATCAATTCTGCAAGCATTCCAGAAAGAATGTTGCTGTTTCCTCATTTAAAATGTGATATTGATCCATTTTCAATAAATTTACATACAAAGTGAATGAGGAGTTCTCCATGTATAACATCACAGATTATGCTAATTGGCTAAACGTTGCCAATTCAAGGATGCCCAGCATAGGTGGAAATGATAACATTAAAAATTCATAACTTTTGAACGGATTATCCGATTTTGCTCAAATTTTCACAGTTTGTTCATCTGATTTTTCTTCATTTACTGACTATACATTATTGTCTGGGTGTAATTCCCCTTTAAGACTTACCTTTTCCCACAGTAATCAAATTGTTTTCATTTTTTGTTCTCTTAAATTGTAAAGCACTATGGTTCTCTCTATTTTTAGCGTTATAGAAAAAATTTATATTATTATTATTATTATCATTAGGGGAGCAGCTTATATCAATAAGGTAGGGCGAGTAAACGATTATTGATTGATTGATTGATTGATTGAGGACTGAGCAGGTTGTGAAACTGATTGCAGTATTCTAGTAAACTGCAAAGAGAGTGAATTCATGTTGTGGTGATGTTGAGATGGATAGAGAAAGGAAAAAAACAATTAAAAAGATGTTGGAGCTGTGCAGCTTTGAGCAAGGTCATGTTCCTGAATGCATAAGAACTTGAAAGAGTAGATGTATCATGCATGTACAACAGGATGACCTTTCAGGGCCATTGTTAAATAGATCTGGTCTTTACAGTAAGTGAAAATAATGCATTCTTCTCGTAGTAAACTCATGTAGTCAGTAATCAATCGTAGGAAACTAAGGAAACTAATTTTTTCACTATTATTTCCTCTATTGCAGACGGATCGTCATAACCGAGCATTAGTTGATCAATTGAAGAAGCTTTGTGCTGCTGAGAATCAAGGAGATCTAGGGTTCGACTGTGCTGTGTGTCTTGGATGTATGTGCGTGCCTGACAAGCAAGCTAAAGTCAAACTTATGGGGAGTCTGGATAGCAAGGACATCAATGTCACTGCCAGGGTAAGCTGAGAATCAAATATCTTTCCATAAGTAGCAATTTCTGAAGAATTAATTGTGTTACGACTGAGTGGTTTGACCAGCTTTTACTGTGCTGTGTTTCTGGGATGTATGTGCCTACCAGATAAACAAGCGAAGATTAAACTTATTGTGAGTCTCGATAGCAAGGATATCAATGTCACTGCTAGGGTAAGAGAATCAAACATGTCTTTATTCATTACAAGCAGAATTAGAGAATTTCTGAAGAATTGATTGTCTTCTACTGGTTTTGACTGTGCAGTGTGTTTAGGATGTATGTGCATATCACAGGGAGTCCTGATAGAGAGGATTTAAATGTCACTAGAAGGGTAAGAGAGTCAAACTTGTCTTAGGTAACTTTCCCTCTCGCCACATAAATATTTAGAAAAATTTCTGAAACATTTTCTTGTTAACTGTGGTTTAACAAAGCAAATATCATGTTCATGGGGTGTTTGGATAGCTGGGTTAAGAGAATCAATATGTCTTTATTGATAACAAAAGACTTGATTTTGACTGGTGTTGTCCACTTGTGACTATGCCGTACACTCTGAGTGTAAGTGCGTATCGGACAAACAAGCTAAAATCAAACTCATGGGGAGTTTTTTATAGCTAGGATATCAATGTCTCTGCAAAGGAAAGGCTGTATTTTTATAGTTTCTGTTTCTATATATATAAGTATACATTTTTTCAGCCCTTTCGCCAAGTGTGGTTAAAGCTTTCATCTTTCCATCAGAATGTTAGGTCTTGAATCCAAGTCATGATGTTAAGGTTACTGCAAAGGGAAGACTGGATTTTGTTTCTGTTTCTACACATATATAAAATATTTTTAACTGTATTTTATTTCTGTTTGTATATATATAAAATGTTTTTAACCGCTTTGCCAAGTGTGGTTAAAACTTTCATCTTCATCAAGTCAGGTTTCGAATTCCAATCATGGCGTTAATTTCCTTCAGCAAGAAATGTGTCAAATTTCTGCTGCACTCAACCCAGGCGAGATGAATGAATAGCTTGCAGGAATTTATTCCTTGAAATGGATAAAGGGCCTCATAGATATGCTAAAGCTGGAGTACCAATGCTGCATATTTTAGTGTCAGATATTAAACAGCAATTTCTCCTTATTATTTTATATTCCAGTCTCTTGAGATCCTGGTCCGTCAGATGCATGCCTCAGAGCCAGCAGTTGTTAAGATGGTTCTTCATCAGCTACAATTCTCATCGGCATGGAAGTACAGAGCAGCTGCTGCTAAGCTTATGGTCCACATTGGTGAGTGAAATATACTCTTTCTTAACCCTTTCTGGGATTACATTGCCTTTTCCACCAGCTTAGGCACTGCAAACTGCTCTGGCTTTTGTGTTCTCCTTTTACACATAAAAGAACACTTACCAATTTGGATGTGAGCCATTCCCTCTTGCGCAGTCAAATAAAGTCAGATTACATCTCATATCTGAATATTCTATGACTTTTCAGTAAATGTGCCAAAGAATTGCCTGACTCTTATATCATGCTAGTAACTAAAGTTTTGCTCATGAAAATGTTGAATATGATTCAGTATTTCAGAGATGAAAACCTGACATGATTTGTGAAACTTTCATAATCGTCTACCTAAGCTAGCTGTTTTCACAGACTCAATACCTTCGCTGGGCTCCATTCAAAGGTGCATCCAAGAGGTTGATCAATGTGACCTATCATATTAAAATACAGTCAAACCTGTCTTAGAGGCCACTTGTCTACATTGGCCACCTGCTTATAGTGACCAACTTGATTGGTTCCCTCCAAACAAATATGTGTATTATAGAACCAGTCTATAGAGTTCATCTGTAAACAGTGGTCATTATATCCGTCAAAAAAAGATTCTGAGCCAGTGATTGGTCTAAATCCCTTCACGTGACTATTGATAGCTCCCACCACCATGAAAATTCACTTAAATGTGACGTCATCCGGTAATAGTTCGGAAAATAACGTTGTCTGAGCTATCAATGGCGGATATAAACCGATTATCAACTGCCTTCAGAGGGGTTTAGTGAGACCATCATCCCCTCAGTCACGCCGATCGAGGGGCTCTTATCATTCGGGCTGCGCCCTCAGGATGATAGCCTCTCGGCGTGACTTCAGGAATGATAGTTCTCACTGCACCATCTGGCGGCCGTGAATAATCGTTTACTATTCTGTTTCTCTTGGATGGTTACTATAAACAGGTTTGACTGTATTACATTATGTGGTCAAAAGTTTTGACCGAGAAATCTTGGAATAACAATATTCAAGCAAAATTTATGATGGGGGGGATTTGAGATTTTTAAAAAGAAAACAATAGCCCATACAATTATTTCAAGAAACTCAGAAAGCATATATTCTTCGCAGTTAAAGATCACCTTCCCTAATGTATGATCTCTTGAGTCCTATTGATTATTGCCACATGCCTTGTGAGCCAGAGCCATGTACAGTGGACATGTTTTGATAGGAAAAGGATTTTTGTGGACCTCTCTCAAGAATGGATGATAACATTGGGCATGATTGTCTTTCAGGACCTAAATGCATGGCTAATGAAGAAGATGAGAAGATGATCTTTGGCATAGCGGACAAACGACTCTATGATGATCCCAGCAGGGTAAGTTCAATCCAATGACTTCTGAAGTCTAGACAGGGTGCATGTGTGCTAGTGTTGCCTGATATACATGCAATATTGAAATATCATGATATTGAAATACTTGTGAATATTTTATATCATGTTTTTTTACATTATTTTATTTTTCGCCTTCAAACAGTGTGGAAAAAATATTGTCGATACATATTTTTAGCATGTTTTAGAAATGATAAATGCAATATACTGTGTTTGAAATTACAGTCATATATGCTTTAGCGACCCACCTGTATATCAAGACCACTTGTCCATAAAGTCTTCCTGCTGTTAGAGACCTCATTTTCTGCCTGCATGGGGTGGTCTTTATCGATAGGTTTGACCGTATAACCGAAGCGTAAAGGCAATGTCGTATCACCTCTGCCTCTATCATGAAAATGATCTGTTTCTTCCCCCAAACAAATAAGTTGACCAGGCAGTAAGCAAACATTGTTTGATGCTTTTTCAATGGAATACAGGGAATGTAACCTAATTTCATTTGTCTGATTTAACAGTCATTGATTGGGCTATAGGCATTTTAAGTTTTATGCATGCCCATCTCTGTTTGGAGAAAGTTTGAGTTTACGTAACCTCTGCCATATCTAATAATATTGCATTGGATTGATAAGATTAAGCCCACATTGAATAGAGACACTGGTTACGCATTGTCCCCAACAATGGACCAGTGATCAACAGTTATACCCCATTCATATTGGGCTCAAACACCGCTACAGTCGCGGGACAGTCCCGCGACTGTAGCGGAGTTGGCTTCAGTATGAATGCTCCAGACCCGCTATAAACTATCCCGGGATAACACCGCTTCGCTATAACTCCGCAACAAATTATCTTGCTCAAACCCTAGTAACAGCACCGAGACAGTCCCGGGACAGAAGCGAGATGCCTTCAGTATGAATACACTCCGCTATAACTCCGCTATAACTCTGCGATAAAGCACGTGGGGTTTGTTTACTTTGAATGTTCGCTCCGCAATCGGGTATACATGAAATACAAATAAAGCAACTTATGGATTTGAATTAATTTTATTATTATTTAATTATTATATTTTACAGAAATGAAATATTTTGCATACATTTTTTTTGTTTGTTTTTTCAAAACCTATTATTTTTTCAAATAATAAAAAAAGAAATACTGAGGATCAAGCCAACACGTGTTTTGTTACGGAGGTCGTAAAAATCACCCGCCGCAGTATGAATGGGCACATGATATTTATCCCGCGACAGAAGCGGGATAACTTTTCCACTGTGAATGCATTTATAGCGGGTTTATAGCGGTGTTGCTTTCCCGCGACAGCAGCGGGATAAATTTGAAAACCAATATGAATAGGGTATTAGAGAGAAGTAACAATAACAAACGACATCATTACTGAGGCTTGAGAAAAAGGAAAAGATGAAAGTGAGCAAAATCAAAGTGTTAGTCAGACTCCAGGCATTTGTGGTCAATGCAGTTGTGGAGGGTGCCCTTTTTGCTTGCAATGGTGTTCTCTTTAGATTTCCTATAGTTCTCTATTACTTGGCCTTGAGTGGAAAAGTGCCCTTCATCAAAATTGCCTTGTATATGATGCACAGAAGAAATCCTATTTCAAGCCCTGGGTTTATAGAAACTAGGAAGTTAACTATGAGGGTGTTGTTCAACAGTTGCGATTGATCGCAAGTTGCAGTTGATTGAACGTGCGAATGAAAATCATTGTTTCATGTGCATCTTGTTAGAAGCGCATACCATGCGCGAATGAAATTGCACATTACAATTTGCAACTGATATGCAGTTGATTTGCGATCGATTTCAACTTTTGAACAACACCCCTATATCTAACAATTTCTTCTTTGTTTGTGCTTTTTCAGGAGGTACGAAGTGAGATTGCATCAATGCTGGCATCTCTAGGCTTGAAGGAAACTCTGTGTGAACTTGTTGAGAAAAGGTTGTTTGATGAAGATGACGATGAGAGATGTCATGGTGTGTTAGCTGTGGTAAGTTATATTTTTCTCATCTTTGTATCCCTCCCCTCAACAATTTTAATTTGAAGTTCGTCTGCAGGCTGTAACTACTTTCACAACCTGTCACCATTTTTTTGGTCACCTTAATAAAATGTGAGACAATGAGATCGCAGTAGAATCACGTGAACTCACAACTCACCTGTTTAAGTATATTCCAGCTTCCCGGCACTTGTTTTCATTGTTATCTGTCTTTCTTTACCTATTGCTCCTTCAATTGTGTTGTATAATTTGTAAATTGTATTTTGACAAATTGAATAATGCTTAAAATGAATAATGCTTTGTATTGTATGGACCATATCTATCAAATCTATCATTCTTAGCTTTTATACTGATAGCAGGGAGCAAAAGATTCTAACTTTCTGAGTGTGTATTTTGCAAACACTCTGCTCCCCCCCCCCACACACACACACCTAAAGCAATCAAAATTACATAGCGTGCCATTTGGACATTTGGTTTCTGATGAATTTGTGGTTCTATATGACTACGGTATTTAGGTGGCTTTGAGACAAAAGAATTGTTATAGGAATCTTGTTGTGATTTTTCTTGCAGGGTAATACAGCGATGAAATTCTAGCTCACGGAATTATATTTTATGATAGTAATGCATAGTTTTGGAATCTTTCAGATTTTTCCTTGCTGGATGCTGTATTGATGATATCAGAGCTAAGAGAATCTTTTCAAATTTTTCTTCAAGATTATTTAATAGAAATGATCTCAAAATTTTGGGCTCTTTTCTCGTTTTCCTTTCAGGGTGTTTTATGGATAATGGCATAGCTCAGGAAACTTATGAATATATATAATTTTAAGTTGAATAATTTTTGCGTTGGGTATATAAAAATGGAAGTAATTCTTGCAGTGTTTGTGAGTTCGATTCTTACCCAAGTATGCATGTGATATTTTTTAACAGCATCGTCAATTTGTTTTTCCATGTTGGGGGGAGAAAAGATTTAATACTATTCTTTTTATGGTTGCTAAGTATGAAATCCTAACTTCAGGGAAACTTTCTTGATTTTCTCCCAGTGTGTTATCGGGATGAAATCTGAGCGGATCCAGCATCAGCTCCTTCAGATGCTGGAGCTAGACTCCTGCGAGTATGTCAGGATCCAGGTGATCAGGACCCTCTCGGACGTTGGTCTGACAAACATAAAAGTCATGAGAGCATTGAAGAGCTATAGGAATTGCTTCTCATCTTTTTTGTAGTATGGTATAGGGATGAAATATAACCCTAATGCAACATTTTTATTTTTTTTACAGGGTGTTATAGGAATGAAATCCAACCCAAGAGAATATGTTCTAATTTTTCTTGCAGGGTGTTATCGGGATGAAATCTGAGAGGATCCAGCGTCAACTCCTTGAGATGCTGGAGCTAGACTCCTGCGAGTATGTCAGGATCCAGGTGATTAGGACCCTCTCCGACCTTGGTCTGACAAACATCAAGGTCATGAGAGCACTTAAGAGTGTCGAGAGGACTGAAGGATCATTGTCGAGGTTAGAATCATTGTTCTTTTGTTTCAAACTTTTGCTCAATTCTTTTCAAGACTAATTGTGAGAAAGATTTTTTTTTCAAATTCTGTTTGCTTATATTTGAATGAAATAAAACGTGAAGAAATTAACACTCCATTGCTGGAAATGATGTTTGAAATTTAATGTTAGCGATTTATATGGGAATCATGATTTGTAACAGTCAATCATGTTGCTGATTTAAGAAAAGTTTAAAATGTTATGGATATTTATTTAATTTCTGTGTCAAATGACAAATTAGTAAAGCCCCGGTCACATAGGACCCCGGAAGCAACACGATTCACCCCGACTCTTTGTTAATTCACAGTTAACTGCCTCAGAACAACGAGTCGGGGTGAATCGTGTTGCTTCCGGGGCCCTATGTACCCAGGGCTTTACTCTCAACCATTTGTTTATGGTGAGAGTCTTGAATTTACATAGGAATATAGTTAACCTTACCTAAAACAAGGATTTTTTAAGTCCCCTTCTCTTTATATTCAATTGTTTTTACCCCTCACAAATCAGAATTTTCTCTCGGTTGAAAGCTATTTCTTCAGTCCCAACAGAATCAACTTAGGCAAGGTTGGCTGTACACCTCCTGCAGTTTCTAGAACAGTTGGCATCTCTTGATATGGTCATGAGCCTGTGTAGTACATGTATGTAGTGACTTGAAAATCATCTTTCCTTTTTTATACACAGGGAATCCACGAAGGCTTTGAAGATTCTTAATGCCATCAAGCAACGATTATCAGCTCGAAGCCCCCGCAGGACTCCATCACGATCACCGTCTATCCCCGCAAGCTCTGTGACTAGTAAGAGGAGATCAAACACTCCTCTTTTGAAGAAGGTTGTGAGAAGTCATTCGAAGGCTGTCAACCAGAGTGTCTGAGTAAGGCTCCTTTCTATTTACATCCAGATCAAAGCTTTCAGATATTTCATAGCTGTCAAATCCTTTGTATGAGTAAGATAGACTTTCAAAAGCTGCTTGAAGGGAGCTTCATTCCGTTTGCAGCCAGATCGAAGCCAGTATGAAGTATGAAGAGATCCAACATCCCTCTTCTAAATAAGGTGCTGAGAAGTCATTTAAAAATGTTAACTATAGTGTCTGAGGACTCCTTTCTGTTCTCATCTAGCTTATCCAAGGATAACATCTCGATCGCCGTTCATCCCCTCAAGCTCGGTGATAGGTAAAAAGAGGCCTACCACATCCTTTGGTGTGCCTCTATGTATTGTAAATGATTGAATAAAAGTTGTTTACTTTGTCCAAATCCTTTGTCCCTGGGGCTCACAGTGCTTCTATCAGAGCAAGCTCTGCACAAGTAAATGAGATCCAACATGGATGGGAGTGTGTGAATATGATGCTGAAGGAAATAATTGAAAACTTCCAGGCTGTTATGCAACGTTTGCATAAATTGTTATTGGGGTTATATCAAAGATCACCTTGAAATTTTATGAGTACCCTGCACTGTGACATACTTATTGGAAACAGTCAAACATCATGTGGGATATAATGGAATGTCTGCACAGACTTTCGAAGAAGAAATCTTATTTTTCATCCACTAGGCGATTGATATGTTTAGCTTTTATTGTTTGGACCTCATTTTGCACCAGCCCCTGTCATTGTGCTTACAAGCTGCAAGATCAGGGTAAGCTGGTAGAAGTAGATCATCTGTATTTCGCCATCTGTATAGGATATATTTTCCTAAGTGACAGGTGTTACAGCTCTGGTTTTAGTTGTCAGAGGTATCAAATCGATATACTTTTTCATTTGCTTTTTATTTTTATTGGTGTGCTCTTCATCTGATGTGCTGAGTACTATAAAAAGGATACATAATTTGTTCTTTTTAATAGAATTGTGTGCTTTTTGAGGCTGTTTTATTTATTCTTAACATCAGTACTACTGGATCATAAATTTGAGTGGTTAGCTATTTTCCTGAAAAAAAAATCACTTGCTTCTCCAATATGTTACTTGCTATGAGCATTCTTATCTTTGTTGCAACTTGATAAGAATATCAAACAAAAATTAATTAAACAATATACAGTGTTCCTCATTGACAAATCTCGAATCTGCCAATATATTGATCATCTTGCTCAGCCACAGACGTTTGACTGACATGATAATTAATCTACAAATCAGGAATTGTAAGCTTGGAAGTCATGCAATACTTTCAGAAACCGTCTTTAATTTCATCATGGTTTGCACAGCTGGGGCCGGGGTAATACACATCGATCTCATAGTTTGCACACACAGACCTTATAGTCTGCCCACACAGACTTTTGATTATGCATTAAATACAACATACTATCAATAGAATGGTTTAGACTTATTGGCCAATCTATATGGCATATTTTTCAAATTATGCCACAACCACAATGCCACAATTGTTTCTCGCAACACCCCTTAAAGTCGCAAACACAGACTGCACTTCCAACCTAGCCAACTACATCTTCTCAACAATGAAACACAGTATACTACTGAAATGGATACACTCATCCTAATTGGTTATCAAATTGCAAGTGAATATGATACACATTATAATACCAGCACAATACACGAGACTTACCCTCGCTCAATCAAATGAGGGCGTATTTGAGGGGGTGGTGAGTGGCGCCATATGGCATGAGAGTATAAGTGCTCCCTTTTATTGGATTAGGATTGCGTTCCAATTTTGAACCTAGAAATCTTTTGATCATCAGGATTTGCATTTGTAATTGACATTTTTAGTTGAGCATGCCAATTATAGACTTAAGGTATTTAGAATAGAATGAATTTAAATATCTAGTTCTGATGACCCTTTAATCTTCGCTTACCATGCATCTTGCACTTATTCATGTATAATCTAGAAAAATGTTAGAATATAATATTCTTCAAGCATTTTGGATCTTATGGGCAAAACACTATATAAGAAGTAATATTATTACATTCTCTGATGCATTGAACTATCGTTTTATTTATTATTCAAGGAAGAGTTATTGTTGATAATATTGTTGTTATTGATCCTTTGGGGATGTTTCATGAAGCTTATTGCCAGCGACAGTAAATCAGCGGTGACTAATCCAATGAAATCTTTGATTTTGATTTGCTGTCGCTGACTGTTGCTATGGAAAGTGAATGTAAATGAAAGCTTGTTGCTGTCGACAAGTTTCATGAAACGCCCTCACGATGTTCAAACTATTGTGCCTTTACTATTTTCCACATATGAGTGGGGTTCTCGAGGCTGTGCAAAAATATTTCACAGCAATGTCAAATGACTGAAGTTTTTATGGCAAGAGGCTATTTTTATGCATGAATTATATTCAAAATGATATACCCAGATTCTTTCAAACCTAGTTCTTATAAAGTTGTAGTTACACTCCAAGTTAAGATTTGTATACTCTATTTGATTATTGTGATTCTCTATTCTGTTATCTTCCAATTATGATCAGCTGTACTCTGTATTAAGATATTTTTTTATATGTATATATATATATATTTGTTTATATGAGATTATGTCATATTGCAGTGATGGGAATGCATTAAATTATGCCTTCGTTTGATTGATCATACATTGGTATTTCAACTGCTCTCTCGTATTTCATTGATACATTGATCTTCTCTATATCTACAGAATACATAATTTGAATGTAACAAGCAAGGACACTGTATTGTATTAGGTGAAAATTTAAGGAAAGACAAATATTATTGATAAAAGGGAGAATTGAATATGAACATTTTAAGGGGTTCACATATTGGATGATAATGGAAAGAGAGGGGAGATAACATTAAATAGGAGGGGAGTGATCGCGAGAGTGAGTAAGAGACTGCAAGAAAGATTGGTGGGCACGAAAAGTGTATTGTGTGTAAATGTGCGTGTGTATGTGTGTGTATGTGCTTGCTCGTGTGTGTGCTAATGTGTGTGTGTATTTGTATGAGAAAGAAAGGGATAGAGAGGGGACCATTATCGATAACACTGGTCAACAAAATTTTACTTTTTGAAAGTTGTCTGCGATTTTTTAGCTGATTTATGGTGAATCTGATGCGCTGAATCCCAAAATCACATTGGTTTTGTCCAATCAGGTCAAGTTTTTGAGCTATCCCCACATGTTGTTTTTTACGTTTTGTTCACATGTACACATGTGTAGATCCCTTTTGGAAGGTGTTGATGGAATAAAATGTCATGGCAGATGAATATTTTGGTTCGAAATGATTATACTGATAGGAAGAAATATTAAAGTCATATAATATTGGGTAATTTTGCTGAAAATGGCTCAGTTTGAAGCCATGAAACCTCAAAATCCTATAAAAATTCGGATGAGGAACTCATATGGTTATTTTTTCAAAATTAAAGGGTTAGACCAGCCAAAATATTTATTTATGAACAGCAGAACATAAATCTAGTAAAAAAAGACCCAAAAAGTTTCAGGAAAATTTGAGAGGTAAAGAGAAAATGCAGAATTTTTAATAATATAAAAAGTGATGAAAATAATGCCAAAATCCCTATACAAATATCCACATTTGGTGACACTGGTGATAAGATAATGGCTCGTTCACCATTTATCCTTTATCCATGGATGAGAATAAATACCTATAATGAAAAAAAAACTCAGAATGTTCAGATTTTTAAAGAAATTTAACAAAAATTTTAATATTTCCATTTTTATGAAACTGAATAATATTTCATGTACTAAAACAATTGAGTTTCATAAGATTTTATCATTTTGATTAATAGATTGTCATAAATATAAACATATATATTCACAATTTTCTTATATAAACATGACAACATGGTACATCTGGTAATAAAAGGTGTCACGGAAGTTGCCAATTGGTCTATAATGGTGTTTATTATTTTCATCATTTTTTTAATTAAAAATTCATAATTTTCACAAATTCTGTTTGTTTTTCCACAAACTTTTTTTGTTTTGTTTATCTAATTCATATTCTTATGTTGAAAAATATGTATTTTGGCTGGTCTTCCAGTTAAGTTTTTGTCCAATAACTTTATACTTTGCCCCATCCAATTTTTTGAGGATTCTTAGGTTTCACAGCTTCAAACTGAGGGATTTTCAACATAATTACCAGAAAATATTGGACCTGAATATTTATTGCCATTAGTATAATCATTTCTAACAAAAATATCATATTTCCATGACATTTCAGCCCACCAAACCCTTTAAAAGTGCTCCACACATGCATTCAAGTGTACAAAACATACAAAACAACATGTGGGGATAGCTCGGAAACTTGACCTGATTGAGCAAAACCAATGTGATTTTTGGATTCAGCACCTCAGACTTACCATAAATCAGCTGAAAAATCACAGACAACAAATTTGCTGTTGACCAGTGTAATCAAATCTAATGAAGATGTGAAATGATGATTATGTTATCGAATGAATTAGAGAGAAAAGGAGAATGAGAGAGAGAGAAAGAAACGAAAGAGAGAATGAGAGATGGGGTGGGGGAGGAAGAAGAGAAGGGAGGCATGTGTGGAAAGGATGGGAGAGAGAGGGAGATTATCATCATAACGATATTTGCAGAGACTTATTGATTTGGTACTGCGTGCATCTCGCCCTCTATTTTCATACCGTTTGTTCTAATTCTCACACCCACGATTTCACCTCTCAATTTTCTTTTTCCTTTAACTTTATATGACAGGTGCATTTTTACTCTCTACAGATATCCTCAACGTTGTTCCTTTATGTGTCGAATCCTCTCCCTCCTCCCTCCTCTCCCCTTTTTTCCCCTTCCCTCTGCCCCTCTCTCCCTTCTCTCTCTCTCTCTTCCTCTCACACTATGTCAAACTGTCAGCCAATCTCTTATCAGTCCCCATCCACCCCTCACCCTCTCTGTCTGTCTGTCTCTCTCGCTCTCTCTCTCTCTCTCTCTCTCTCTCTCTCTCTCTCGTGCTGCCTCTTTTTCCCTTGCACACTTTGTCAAACCTTTATAGTCAATCTCTCTTCTGTTTGCTTCTAACCCCCACCCCCCTTTCTCCCCCTCTCTCTCTCTTGCTCTTTTCTACATCCATCTGCCTCCTCCCTTCCTCCCTCTGTCTCACTCAATATACCTGTCTTCTGCCTTTGCCCTATCCCCCGCTCTGTCTCTTTCCATTTCTCTCTCCCCCTCTCTCTATCCCTCCATCTCTCACTTTGTCAAACCTTTAATCAATCTCTCTTCTGTCTTCCTCTTATACACATCTAGATGTGTATAAGAGACAGATCAAAGTGTTAGTCAGACTCCAGGCATTTGTGGTCAATGCAGTTGTGGAGGGTGCCCTTTTTGCTTGCAATGGTGTTCTCTTTAGATTTCCTATAGTTCTCTATTACTTGGCCTTGAGTGGAAAAGTGCCCTTCATCAAAATTGCCTTGTATATGATGCACAGAAGAAATCCTATTTCAAGCCCTGGGTTTATAGAAACTAGGAAGTTAACTATGAGNTTTATCCGTGTCTCTCCTTTATATTCAAATGAAAACGTGTTTCATCCCATTACCTGTAAATGTAATGACAAAGTTCTTCGACACTTGGTTCATTAATTGTAAGCTCTTAGATTTTATTTGCTCAAATATACCAAACTATAATCATTATATTTCATATTCTCTTTACAGTGTTTTCTGTTCCAGACAGATAAAAACAATTTTCGCCGCCTTTTTAGAGAAAGACAATCTTTAATACACTTCATTTCCCAAAACATTTCTTCCATCAATTATTCAGATAGTACGTACCCGTAATATTTTGATATTTCTTTATCTTTATTCCCACTCATCAAAAACGCGCCATATTTTTGACGGAAATAGTGAGATATTCAATATACACGCTTCAACTTGGAGCCATAGAAATGTCTGCGACCAAATGTTTCCCCAAATCTCAACATTTCATTAATCACAGCAAACAAGTCTACATCTGTAGGTGAATTATTTTCCTAACTAGCTTGGCTAGCATTAACGATCTTTATAAGGAAAATTTAGTTAGGTAACATAAAACTTCGTTGAATGATTAATAAATACAAGTAATATAATTCATCCATTCTTACCGTAGAAATACTGGGGAACGTTTTGAAAAATGGCGGGGGCTTTGTATCACCATTTTACCCCACCCCGGTTCCGAGATACTTTTCCTAAATAGAGACACATTTTTTTCTCTCTCAGCAGATCAGGAATGGTTCAGATGACTAAGATAATTGTATCATACATCTTAATATCAAAGAAAATTCACATTTATTTAGTTAATATTTGCAAAACAATGACTGCGTAATGCGCTCCTCGCTTTAAGTCAACTTTAAAAATCAATTTTTTTTCATAATTTGCTGTATGCTTTTGCAAAGATGGAACACGTGGAACTAAAACAGTAACTTCAAATTGGAATGAAACCTTCAAATATCAGGTAAAACGACACAAAAAATCCATGTATTCCATGAAATATAAATCCTTTGCTTTATATCGCTCAATTTTATACCACATTCTAAAAATATACACTTCCTTACGTAATCAATTTGCCCTTCGCAAAATCACCATTGACATATCTAATTCATCAGCGGACTGCCGTTCGACTTAACACCACGTTCCAAAAATATACACATTCTTACGTAATCAATTTGTCCGTTGCAAAAGCACCATTCCAATCAAAAAGTCCCACCATGTTATATATACGTTCATCTTGATATAAAAATATAACTTTTCAATACCTCTTCAAAACCGTCATACCATTCAAAATTGTTCAGCTGCACTTAGTTTGAACCGATCCTAACAGAAGACTATTTTCAAGACACCTTTATGCAAGATATTGTTCAACAACTGAAAAATCGTGCGATTCCATTTGGAAAATATCCCATACGACATTTAAAAATACATCATTTTCCATCCATGTAACCTGATTATGATCTCATTTATGATCTTTCATATATCCATGTATGATGGGGTCACATTAATTCGCATACTTTTTCTAAAGCATTTTTGGATCGTGCTACTTAGCCATCTTGTAAAATACAAAATTATTTTCTAAAATACTGGCATGAAATGAATCTAGATATCTTAGGCTTCAAATATTTCCAAAAATAAACTTAATCCACGAAAGAATCACGGAGATATCGCGATATCAAAATTCGATTGACGAAACGATCGCATCGCTCCATGCTGGAAAATGGCGAGAATTGTCAACAAACTGCGTCATATTAATTCGCAGGCCCCGTTTTGAACAAGATTTACCATATAATTTCTTTCATCTAAGATGCAAAATTTACAGTAGCTTGACCATAAAATATTAAGTAATCGAATGGTATGTCTGCTTACTTACAAATTTGATAATTTCTGTCTGAAAATTGGAAGGATTCACTTCAGTGTCGCGAGACCCGTGTTTTTCTGCAAATGCAAGCAAATCTGCCGATCTTTTGGCAATATTTTCATTGTTTTTGGTCCTTTTGCTAAGAAATTTTCCAATTTAGGCAAATAAACAACGCTCTTTACGATGGTGATGTCAGATTTGTAATATTTCATAGATTTTGTAGAAATTCATAAGATGTACGAATTAATATGATGCGCGAATTAATGTGACAGCACCATAAAACAATTGGGTGGGTCAACATAATTTTATAGTTATCGGGAGCATTTGGTTCTTTTTATTTGAATTTTTTTTAGAAAATAAGATATGTCGTATGGGACACAATAATGCTATACTCCAGAAGAAAAACACTCTATAATTCTATGGAAAAAATATTTCCCCAGTAAAAAAACAATATACATTTATATAATTAAGATTATAGCTTCAGATGTGTATTCTTATCGAAGGCTCAAGGCTTTTTTTTTTTTTTTTACTTTATTCTATATAGTGTTAGCTTGCCTTTGGTAAGTTGTTACAACTGGAAATGCCCGGGATATTGGAAAGATTTTACAGCATTGAATCATCCTAAATGGTGTTGTACTGTTTTATTTTATGTCATTGAAGACTATTTTTGCTATAAAGATCTCTTGAATTCTGATGGATGAAAGTCTTATTGGCAAATGAATAACACTCTTTAACAAATTGGGCAAAATTTACCCACCACTGGGCAACATACTGTCCTCACAGCCATTAGCCCTTAATTTGTTCAACTTATGTAGGAATTGCAGAAATTTGACTTTGAGTTGAACATTTTTTCTACAATTATTCGTTTAGATTTGTCCAGCTCCTGTTGGAAATGCACAATTTAACCATAAATTTGATTTTATTTTAACCAATAATTGTGTGAAGAGTCTGTTATCCAAGCTTATTGGAGTGTCTATCTGCTCGTATTCCAATAAACTAAATAGACAATTTCATCACATGAAATGGAAAATTCTTTGTCCAGAATTTGAGCAGATCAAGCTATCAAAAGAACATCAAATCCTAGCATATCCTTTTTTTGTGTAAATTTAATCTTTTTACAAATTTTTATACTTTTATCTTAAGACTTTCAAACATTAAAACAGAGTAATGATACATTTTATCAAAAATATTTGGCTACCATTCAATCAACATGATTAATATCCACCGAGTATTAAGACACATATCAATATAAAAGATATCAGGCCATCTTTAGTTTTCAATTTTTCGTCCGTGTAAACACCGACGATTTGTTTTTGTATTCATTTATCTGTTCTTGCAACAAATATTAATCAAATAACGTGCTCAAGAAAATCCACAAATACAAATTCTTCTATTATGTCACAACAAAGATATTATTGTAGTAAATTTTGCCAGTACTGATCTAAAATGACTCCTATGTTATCACTATTTAAAATATTATATCACTTCATTTATCTTACGCACACATACAATGAATCATATCAAATCAATTCTCAAAATGACAATTTCAAATTAATGACGTCTAAATTGAAAAATGCACTTTAAATCCGTTTTTCTTCAAATGTCACCTTCCCAAAAAAAACTCTGTAAAACTGTACGCTTTCATTTGATATATCTACTTTATCATCAAATCGCTCTCCTGGATATTTTTTGTGTGAATATATCAACATTTTTCCCTTCCAATCCGCTCAGCAAAGCGACCGTAACTAGCATTCCATGTCCTTTCATCTTCGAATTCCAAAATCATGCATTTTCCACAAACCAATAACATATATCAATGGTCAGCGTATAAAAATACATTTTAAATATTTTATTAATCATTTTTTTTTAGCTGAACAAGTTATGATACGTTGAGAAATCGAACATTGTTGTTTTCATATATCACAACTCTGTAATGAACACACTAAATTATAAAACTTGAGGTTTCAGAAACTATCTATTTTGAAGAAGACGTCATACTATTATTGAAAAAGATGAATCAAATTCGTAAATTGAAACAGTAATACAATATAATGCATCGTTATTATAATTGATGAACTAAAACTTCGATGATATCATGCAATATCAAGATCTGGTAAGAAAACTTCTCGGTTGTCAAAAAAAAAATTGAGTATTCATTTCAACCTGACTGTGAATTATTGCACAACAATAAATATATTTCTTTTCTCTTTCCATGAATTACTATCATCTTTCATTGCTGGAATCGCATCTGAAAGCACATGATTATGTATACATAATGTATAATCTTTGTCAGCCAAAAATGTTTCCTGTGATAGAAAACGCCTCAGCTATCATTCGCTGCTCATTGTGAACTTAGATTTCAGCTCTTCTGTCATGTCTGTACTTTTTTTTACACAAAATTCTTTGTCTTTTCTTCAATTTAGTCGCATTACATCATGAGGCATCATGAGACTTGTGCTACTTCTCTCTACGTTGGAATGAAGGAAGTTAAATTCAAGAGCACACAACTTTGCTATAACAAACTACTCTAATAAATCAAATATAAAGGTGTTTCGAATGGAATGAAAGATGACAAGTTTTAAAATATCAAGAGGTTCGTGGCTCAGTGAGGAATCTTTGGTTAGAATTGTAGGGTGTGCTGCAAGCCAGAAGAGTGAATTAAAACCTTAGGCTCCTGTCACATAGAAGCCCCGATTGAACACGACTCTTTCTTCAGTTAACAGGTAACTGCACCCGAAGAACGAGTCATGTCGGACCGTGTTCTGTCGGGTCTTCTATGTGACTGGGGCTTCCAATCATTACCAACGCCTCGCTTTGCTATATCTATGTTGAAAGTGCGAGCTTAAATATCACATTTCATGTGTAATACAACAAAAAGGAATGAGTAAATCTCAATGATTATCAGCTCGAGAGCACCCTTCTGACTGGCAGCTCAAAGAAAAATCTGAATCTTGGCTAAGAGTGCAGATTCATGTCCATAACTAATTCCCCATTGTTGTTGGAATCCACAAATCCTTCATCAATAAATTCAGTCTTGATTTCAAACGAACTCGCTTGAGAGTCATCAGATCCTTCGAGATTCGAGTTTTTCAAACACACCTCCCCCATTGATCCATGCCATGTCGTTTGGTCTTCCTTCGTGTAGGTTGGCACTTCAATTGTGACGTCGTCATGCGAGGAAATCGTCGAGTGGGGTTGATCGATATTTGGCATGTTGTGAGGATAAATTTGGCTGTTTTGGAACGTTGCCTCCGCTGCGGATGAAACGTAGGACGAAAACAAGTTCATATTCGCCCCGTCTGCTACCGCAGTAACCTTCGGGTCATTGACATTCGGGTCCGTGTACCATGTGGGCGATGACGTCATATTTTGTTCAATGTCCGTGCGATTACCCGACACCTCCTCGGGCGATTCTCGTTCGTCATTGAATCGTTCGTACTGATCTCCGACATCCGTCGCCACGCACATTTCAAGCTGTTGTACCTCGCCATCAATCAAAACCTCCTCCTCCTCCAATTCCTCCTTCATCTCCTCTTCCTCTTCCTCTCTTTCATCATCACTACTCGCATCGACCGGCATTGACGATTCCGATGACGTCGATAGCATGCGATCGTAATGTTGAGAGTTGTCGTCTGCGGGGATATCGGTTTCCATGTTTTCGCGCGGTTTGTTTTCAATCTTACCCTCTGAATCGATGCTATCATACTTCCAGCTCAGCTTGAATTTGATCCTTCTCAGACAATCCAACTCGGGCTTGTAAGGGTCCTCGACACTTGTCGGACTCTTCGCTTCGTTTTCGTTTTGTTGATAACTGTCTCCACTCGTCAAATTTCTTGTCAGATGCTCGTGGGCGATCTCTTGACCCCTCTCGATAGTTGGCGAAGTGGCGAAGATATTCTTGTCGTCTGACGGATGAGCTGATGAATGTCGACGGTGCGTACTTTTCGCGCTCTTCGAACCGTGGGCGGTGCGTGACGACTTCGAGCCTGAACTTCTGCGATGTGTCTTGATGCGACGCGGTGTTTTGCTCTGTGATGACGCTTCGGCGTGATGCGAGTGGTGGTGGTGGTGATGATGATGATGACTGTGATGGTGGTGGTTTTGGTGGCTGTGACTTCGTTGTGACTCTTGACCCTGCAGTAATCTGTACGCCGCGGCCTTTTCATCATTGTTCGACTGATCGTATCCCTGTATTTTAGAATAAGTGGGAGAGAGAGTGGAAAAGAGAGAGGTAAGTAAGATAAGAAGTGAAAGAGAGAAAGAGAATGAGAGAGAGAAGGAAATAAGATAAGAAGTGAAAGAGAGAAAGAGATGCAAGATAAGAATTGAAAGAGAGAGAGAGAGAGAGAGAGAGAAGCAATTAAGATCGAAAGTGAAAGAGATTTAGAAAATAGAGTGTGAAGAAAGGAAGTTTGAAAGATAGGACACGGACAAGAGGAAAAAGAGAGATGTGAAAACAAGATACACATTAATTATTGAATATTTCAAATTTTCAAGACACAAAATATGAGATACATTGTCTTTTTCTTTCAACATTTGGGCAAACCCCTACCAAAGTTTTGTATAAATAAAGTCCATATGACTGTTGTTTAAAATCTATTTGGCCGATGACAGTATTTTGATAATGTTGTTTGAAATTTCATCCAGTTTGGTAAAAAATTACAACTATAAACATGTTCCTTGCTTTTAAAAAAGTGCAATTAATATCAATAAAAACATCACAATCTACAAGAGGAGTATTTCGCGATCACTCCGTGTAACAAATGGGTATATTCACATCTTACGAAGATAGCTTTAGCTTTGGAAATAAATCCATTATATATCCTTATTCATATGTTTTACATAGCCTTTTCCGTTTTCTTTTCTCTGTATCACATTTTATTATGAACTTGAACTTGGTGTATCCAAAATGACTCTCCTGCAAAATGGTCATATAGCTTGAACGAGACCATCGTGTCTTTTCAAAGCATGAAATATATAAATGAATAAAAATGTGTTATTTATCATCTGTCCGGTTTATACGAAAAAAAAATGATAGGAGGTCGATAATAATTGGAATTTTATAATAGCTATACACGAAGGATCAATTTCAATCAACAACAGACCGATGGTATTAAATGGCTTGTCATCAGTATAATACGCGAGATCAAATTCACCTCTCTGTAATAAAAAAAAATGACCTGTCTTAAACAGCTCACGTTTCGGTTTATTGTTTACAGAAAGCAGAGTAATAGAATATGATACGGTCTCTTTAATAATATCTAAGAAGATTGGTGTATTTCATCTTTTTATAGCAACTTTAACACCATCCGCCTACAGTAGATTTAACCAGGCCTATTATAAATAAGACACAGCGACGAATTCGTTACTTTCCTTGGCGACTGATGGTATCTTTATAATTATTGTGAGGATTTGGATTGCCAGAATATTTTATTTTCGAACGATAAAATCTGTCAACGCCCACTCAGCTTGAAGTCAATGCTATTTCAGCAAACTACCCTGCTGGAGAAAAGTGTTTTCGCTGATCGAAAGTGCTTTTATTGCAACACAATTGTTGGCATTATGAGTGAACTTGTCAGTATGGTGGTTTGTATACCCTTTGATGGAATATAAGAGGTCAATGAGATGACAAGAGGATCAGTTACATAGCAATCAGCCCAATATATTGTAGTCCCCGTGAAACATGTACGTTGTGATATTGATAAAGAGAGAAAGAGAGGGAGAGTGCCTGTGTGCGCGCGCGTGTGTGTGTTGTGTGTGTGATAGAGAGAGGAGTGTGTGTGTGATAGAGAGAGGAGTGTGTGTTTGCGTGTGTGATAGAGAGAGTGGTGTTTGTGTGTGTTTGTGTGTGTGAGTAAATATATGATGGGTGTGTGTGTCTGTGTGGATGTGTTTTATGTATGTTTGTGCGTGTGTATGAGTCTGTGTGGGTGTGTACATGTGTTATACGAATGAATTCATATATGTGTGTGTGTCTGAGTGTGTGTTTGAGTCTGTGTGTATTATATGCCCTTGGGTGTTGTGGTATGAGTGCCTGTTTGTACATGTGTCTGTATTTAAGCATATGAGTACGAATGTGTGTATGTTCGTATGTGTGAGTCTATGTGCGTGTGGGTGTGTTTTTGGGTGCGCGCAGCTTTGTGGTGTAATAATGTTTGTGATGTTAAATGCGTGTATTTTGTGTGTGTGAGTGGGAAAACGTTGAAAATTCGATCGAAACGGCTTATTGATACTACCACTCACAAATCCTTTGAGTTGGATATTAAATCAATCCCGCGAAAGCTGCTAAAAACACGAAGTTGAGAACATCATTGGGAACATTCCATGGCCATTTTGCTCCTTTCAAGTCGTCATTGTGCTTAATCGAATAAACAGAAACGTACAGCGCTATTGACACAACTTAATTCCATCCCCTCTTCTTAATTTGATCATGAATGAATAGATATAAAATGATTCCTGCCGCCTAATGTGAACAATCTAATGGGCAATTCTAACTGAGAATTGATTGTGATTATCTGCTCACCCATTCATAGCTCTTGCTAACATGCCGGGCTATCAAGCTTGACAAGGATATAGATAATGTAATTTTCCTAAGGCAAGCCACGACCTTTGATGGCGGGAAGTTACCAACCCCTACAGACTATTAAATCCCTTATTACAGACCCCCACAAAAGATTCGCGCTTATTTTGAGCAGTGCATGCACTTGAAAATCTCCCGAACACAAGAAAGTACCAAGCAGCTTGCAAATCCTCGTACGATCAGGCATGAATTTAGCATATGTTTTCACCGTTTAGCTGTGGTGACGCAAGCATACGGCTCACGGGTGAGCAATAAACACAGCGCGTTCACAATGCCCGAGAAAACACTTCTAAATGCGATCGCTTTCCGAAAGCAACCCACCCATTGACCTGCGTGGCTGCGATAGCAATCGATTACATGTGGAAGGATTTTTTAATGCCGCTGAACGCGCCCCGGGCAGAGCGTCCGCCGGAGCGCGCCCTGTGTATTTATGTGGAACAGGGACGAATCAATTTGCAGAGCGGAGGCGTTCGGTTGAACCAGCTTGCTGCATATTTCGACATATTTTTCCTGTATTTCTTATCTTTTATTTATAACTTCCTCCTGCCCATCTTGTCTCATAAAAATGGAGACGAAATGTCGAGCTGGTTTACAGTAAAAATACTCCACGCAAGGAGAATGACCTTTCCATATAAATTGGTGATGCTTTTATCATCAACAGTTCCGTTTCCACAATCAGTAAATAACCAAATTCACGGATAGTATCCCAGGGGGTCACTCACCATGAGGTCTATAGCAAATCAGCGTAAAAAAAACCTTTCACCCTTTCCAATGGGGGGGGGGGGGTGTGCACCGTTTCTGGATCCCAACCCTTTCAGTAGGGTGCTCTTGGATCCATCTCTCATAAACTTGGGTAATTTATTTTACTACGAAGTTTTGAATATTTCCACCACACCATTTGGCGGGGTATGTCCCTTTCCTAGAATAGCCAGGATATTTCGATAACAAAAATCTTGAAGGTGGGACACGAGGGTGGTACTTCAGGGATCCTTTGCGTTAGAGAAGGGCTTTAGGCAGTTAGGAGGGGATAAACAATGTTTAAATCTACGATCATATTGCTGGGGTTTCAGGCGAATGTGAGCCCCATGCAGGCCCCCGCTCATTAGTGGATCTTTAGATTTCTGACATTTCTATTAACAAATTTCATTTCATACTATTATCAGACGACTTTAACATTCATAGATACTCAATAATCATATCAATGAAATACCAGTTAAATAATCGATTTTCATTCGTGATTGAGTGAACATGAACTGTTTATATCGAGGGTGTTAACATGCCTTGGGCCAAGGTAGGCTAAGGCGATCTCAAACATATCACTGTCCAAAACAATTGCTCTCATTCAGAGGTGTTTCTCTGAGCAGAGATTAATGGCTGAATGGTAATTTTGTGTTATTTTGTCAGACTTTCGTATTATTCATTCATTTAATGCGCTGGTGAGAAATGGTAGATCAATTACATTACATAGCTATCTCTCTCTACGTACTTACTAATTTCATTACATAGCTATCTTCCTTTGCGTACTCCCCCAAAAAAAATCATATCTCTCCCATTTTGGAGTAACTTAGCCAAAGAGTACCAAAAAGATCCATCTTCAAAATAACCCAACAAGTAAATCATTCATTCGACAGACTTTTCACCAAATAAAATAGCAACTAATCAATCAATCAACCACGGTACGTCAATAAGAAATATCAAATACTCCACAAACTGTTTCTCCTGTTTCCAATAATCAAGTTATGAACGATCCAATCAGTGGTAAAGTTGTAAAGCAAAATGTGATCGATCATTTTTATGAGTCCTAATGCAATTGCATTCTAATCGTCGAATGAGCGAGTGAGATTACTACAAATCTTTGACAATTACGACTGTTATGAGGCTGGTAGGTTCTGCTTGACAAATGAGTCTTCCACTGGCTATTTGTTGGTTAAATCAACTCAACTCTTGTCATTTATTGATCATTCCGCCGACTCGTCCATATTGGAACTTTTTCAACTCGCCCGAACTCTGTTCGGCTGATACACAATTCGTCCTTCGTCACAACGACAAAACCAGTACATCATTATATATTCACGACTTAAAGGGACTTTTCTCTGAGTAAGACGTTATTGTTTGATGTACAAAATGTATTAATTTTGTTGTAAGGTTAGGACCCCATGGAAGAACAACGATATTGTGTAAATACCGCTGAAATGGGCTATCCGCCGTTTTGTGTATACTTTTATCTATATATGTTTTGTATATTAAGTTCTGAATTTACGGAAATAAAAACAAACAAACAAACAAACAAACAAACAGACGCAGTTTTCTAAGTTTGGTGCAATGCATTTTTGACACCCTAGACAAAACTGTCGACGTTCACCCGAGCATGAATCAAAATTGATTATGTAAGTGGCCATTAATAGATATGATGATGGAGAATCTATAAATGTGAAATTCGTCTGGTAATAGTTTGAAATTTATTTGAAAATTGTAAAGTTGTTATGCATAGTTGGCTACATAGTCCAAAATTCATTGGAATAATGTAAACAACCCGCTGGCAGACAAAGCATGTAGTCAAAAGTGTTCTACTTTCGTTATCGTCCATGAGGAATCGACACTCAGAAAACAAAAACGGGGTCTTTTTCATAAATCAACGACCTCATACAGAAACGCACATTATACTACACAACTCAGAATCAGGTTATGCCGGAACTTATTGTCACGGGTGTCACTTGAAACAGCCACCGGGAGTTAAAATGTCAAGTTGGAGTGGGGAGACAGCTTATAGTGTCTGACTTGCATGCATGCATGCGTGTTGCTAGCTGCTTGCCTGCATGTAAGGGAGTGCGACTTGCCTGGCGACCAGGTCCGCCTTGGCACAAAGCCAACTTTTCTTCAGCTAAATCTACACTCCATCCTGCATGCACGCCAGACAACTGCAAGGTACGCCGCAAGGCCATTACCCAGCTGTAAACAAGTTTCTATAATTATCCCACGCAAATTTCACCCGATTTCATATCTGGTTTCAAAGTTTGATAAATGATACGATGTTTACAGATTTTATGCGTTAGAAGTGAGATTGATCAAGACTCAAAAGTGCTTTTAATAGATCTCCTTGTCGTTTCAAATAAAGGTGTACTTTTGAACTTTCTATTTATAGTTTTGGCGCCCTTATCGTGGCGCCTTTTCCGCGGCGCCAATTTGTGTGTAAATATAGCATCGCACATAGAATACATACATGCAAGCGTACTATTGCATTCCTCTTTTGTTTATTCTGAGTGTCTAATGCATCAAAGGATAATATATATTTAAAAAAAAAAGTATTTATCGTCGATCCTTTTCACTTTAATTTTGTAAAATAATCATTTCTATTTTAAAGCGCTAGATCGGCTTCGACTTTATATCTAGATTAATAGGTCAACTATTCGACACAATGATATGGATATTGAATACTAAGCAAATAGATCGAAGTATCAGACGAGAAACACGCGAGACAAATATAAAAAGAATTACCATTGTTTGTATATTTCCATTTCTCTATTCTCCAAGGGGTTTATATACCGCATTTTCTATGCATCTCGGATTATAAGAATGTGTGGTGTTTTCACATCTTTAGAAGATGTGCATTTCCCTGCATTTTCATTACTCTCTGTGTATACGTGTTTGTGTTTGTGTGTGTTTCTGTGCATGTATTTTATAAGCGTTTAAGTGTCTGTATAATTGCGTGTAATATATACACGTTTGTGGAAGGTGCAAGCAAAAAGCTAATGTAAAATGACGTGCATGGTTGTGGATATGCGTGTTCCTAATTGATACTGACAATACTGCATATCTGCGTTCTGTCTTGGCCAAAAAAAAAGGGATAACCAAACACCCAACGTACCTTCAATTTTTGGGTATTTTGTAAAGATAAAGTTTTCATAAGATTGAGCAACGCAACTCAACTTAATTTGATATATTTATAGATGTGATTCGTCTCCTTAATCAGTATTCATTTAAAGTACATCGAATTCCCGTCAAGATTATCTGGTGTTACATTATATCAATGTTCTTATTTGGACGTGCAATCTTTAAGCGCGAATCACAATAACTGAGACAGTATAAGCAGAGATAAATGCGTTTGACATTTTGCCACTCAATAGCTTCAGATCTGTCCGGATACAAATTGTCAACTCAGAGTGCGAGCCTAACCAAACACATTAAGGTAATTGCCAAGAACATGGAGATGTGTTCATCAAATTAGGAGTGATTGTTAATGGGGCAAAATGATGTCTCCGAACTATTGGCTGTTTATACCCTACAATGGAAAATAAATCCAGTTATGTTTATTTTTTGTCAATTATGTCGAGTAATTGCCCCAATTTTTTTTAATTACTTGTGATTTCAATCTATTAAATGTATCCTCTACTATAAAATGGAGACATTTTTTCAACACTGTATTCGATTGAGTAAGTAGCCTTAAAAAGCATAAAAACCTTAATGAGTATGCCCACTTTGGGAATCGAACCCTCCACCTTCTAAATGCATGACTAACGCCCTACTATCCAAACCACAGAACCTATTCAGAGAATTAGTCTTTTTTATCGTATTAATTCGTTGAATAATGGAACTCGGCTGCCCATGCACAGATGTGAATTACAAAATTCAGTCAATGGGTTTAGAAAGACATTCATTGACCGAGTAGGAATTACTTGTTTTGTTTTTCATTCTTTAATTAAAATATTACATTATTATATTCTGCTTAAATATACTGTTGTTGATTGAGTTTGAATGCAATCAATCAATTAACAATCAATCAGTTCAGTCAGTAATAATTGATCGGGATGACCAGCAATATTTTGGTCATTTATACCAAAAAAATGATGCAAAGCGAGCACAACAAAAGTAAAAGGTAAAGAAGAGATCCATTAAAGAAGGGGGGGGGGAGGAATAATGCCAATGCTCTCCCAAAAGAGATAAATATTGTTGTTTTTTCTGATAAGAAAATGGTATTTTGCTGTGTCTTGGCTACACAACGTCAACGCATGTTTATATCAAGTAATCACCAGATTGAAGTACATTTTTTCATATTTTTTTCACGCCAGCTTCATTACAGCACTCATCTATCATGTAATAACTTGCTTTATATTATTTTGTACATCGAATATCTTTGTTAATAGGGCAACTGAGAGGATATAATAATTCTCCAAATTGTAAACAGCATACAGCAAAAATCCAGAAGGTTGAATTTACACCAAATTGGTGTTGAAGAGTAGATGTGTTAAAACAGCATAAGACACTGTAAGAGCTTAATCAAACTCATTTGAATATTTTGATAGTATGAATAAATACACTATATTTCGTCTCATTAGATTACTGCACAGTGAATCTAATTCATCGCTGATGTTTCCGAACACCTTTTTATGTTGCATATTATGAATAACGACGCTGTGTTAAATTAACATCTGATTCGTAACAGTCTTTTTCACACTTTTATTCGCGTATCACATAATGAACACAATGTCAATTTTACATTAATACTCTGGACTTTATATTTCAGTGTAGTAATACACTGGGGACCAATTACGTTCTCTCTCTACTTCACTCTCCTTCTCTGTGCCTTATTTTGTTTTCTCCCTTACTCTCTTTTTTCTCTCCCTTACTCTCTCGCAATCTCCCTCTTTACCATCTTTTTTTTTCTTCCTCCCTTATTTTTCTCTCTCTTTCACACACACACACACACCCTCTCACTCTCACTCTTCCTCTCTGCCCTCTTTTCTTTCTCCCTCCCTCTCCGCCCCCCCCCCTCTCTC